>SJYO01052474.1:55070015-55297447 GCA_006410555.1 Capra ibex
GTTTAGTTAGTTACATTAAGTGGTGTAATTGTTTAACTTTTTATTTTTGGTATACTAATAGAGTTATCTACGTCTCTTCCGGAAACTGTTTTAAGTTGTAGGTAAATACTATTTTTGAGAGGTCTTTCGTCCTTATCTTCCTTGTATGGAGTTGTATTATTTTCGATATATACTGTTTGGGTGTCGTTTGTAATAGGAGTTACCACTTTTTAACTTTCGTAAAGGGGATTTCAGTCCTTGTTCTGTTCCCACAGGTGAAAGTGGTAATGATAAGTTGTATCAAGATCTTCAAAACCGGCGTCGTTAGTCTCGTCTTTTTCTTTATTTTCCTTAGGTTTAACCTTTTCTTCTTCATTTTGAGAGTGACAAACGTCTACTGTACTAGGAGATGTACCTTTTGGGATTTCTGAGGTGGTCTTTTAATGATGTCGATTAGTTACTTATATCATTTCAACGTCCTATATTTTAGTTGTGTGTCTTTAGGGAACTTAAGGATATGTGCTTGTTACTCTTTCATCTTTTTCTTTAATTCCTTTGTTAAGGTAAGTGGTAACGTTGCTTTTCTTATTTTATGAATCCTTATATAGATGGATTTCTTTGATTTCTGGATATATATCTTTTGATATTTTGTGACTACTTTCTTTAGTTTCTCCTGTGATTATCTACCTCTTTATATGGTACAAGTACCTAGCCTTCTTAGTTATATCACTTTTACTCATATGATGGGTTTCGTTAAATGTTTAAGTTACGTTAGGGATAGTTCGATGGTCGGTGTAAAAAGTGTCTTGATCTTGTTTATTATAGTTCTAAACATACCTTTATGTTTTTTGGAGCTTATCGGTTTCGTTAGAATCTTCTTACCTTGACCTCCTTAGTTGAACGGGCTGAAGTCCGAGATGATGTTTCGGTGTCAGTAGTTCTGTCATACCATGACCGTGTTTCTGTCTTTATATCTAGTTACCTTGTTTTATCTTTCGGGTCTCTATTTAGGTGTGTGTATACGAAATGAAAAATTAGGGTTCTCTTGTTAGTAAGACCGACTTCGGGTAGTTTTTATGACGAAATTCGTAATTGTTTGTGGAAGGAGAAGGTGGGGAGTGACCTAGATACTTTACGAGAAACAAAATTTTCAAATGTCATTATTGTCCTTTTCATACTCAAAAAACGGGAATGAATGAGTAAAATTTTTATTGAAGTTCCATATGATCTAATACTATCGTCTAACAAATATTTGGACTGTCATATCACGAAAGATACGGTCTACTTACATTTATCGAAGAACATTAGGACCGACTAACTATATTCCTCCCCTTCCTAAACGTTTTAGTTAGCGACATATGACTCCTGATCTCTAATCCTACTGATCAAGACGTTTTTTCTAGTGTAGACCTTGCCATCACGTCAACCTTCGTGTTGACCTAATTTGAATGTTATTTTGTTGAAGGTTCCGGGTCAGAGGAAAACGTGTTCGGTTCTTCTACTCATTTTACTCCTACACTATGAGTTTTCAGAGATAAAAACTTAAAAAGTGTATAAGTACTACCGAGATTAGAGATGTTAAGGACGCTGTGTCATGAAAAACTAATGAGACGATCTACTCTCTTGTAAAGGTCCTGAAGGTGGACCGGGGGAGGGTATTACAGGGACTAAGATACTCAGTCCCTGTCATTTCGCAAGACGTCCCATTTGTGACTTGTTGATCCTGTTACTGGCGTCCCACCTCTGTGTCTGAGGGACCTTGATGTCACTCTATTTGAGTTAGATCTCCCCTTCGTCCCTTTAGTCCAGTAGTAGGTAAGTGGTAAACAGGTTACAGAGTAAAAAGGTTCTTGTTGCCATCGCAAAACAAAGGGAGTTTTCTAATCGGAGTTCATTCCCAATACAGATCATTAGGAATTTTCTCGACTCTTGTAGGGAAAGGTATTACAAGTCAATCAGACCATTTATTGACTCCAGGACGACCCTTATTGAACTCCCTTCTAGAAGTCATATATAAATGTCGTTATCGTTGTCAAATAAGAGTCTCCCTAGCTTGAGACGGTGGAATAAATTCCTAACACCTGAACACTTGACCGCATCCAGATCTTTAAATTCTCTGCACTACGAGGTACTACCACTTGCTTAAGTCCAAAGACCAGGACATCGGGCTGTCGAAGATACGGGATTTACACATGACATTCCCAATCGGTGGAACTACTATTGTTGGGACCCCAGTGTTTCAAGACTGTGAAACCGAGAAGACGGGTAATGTCATTGACACGGGTGAAAAGGAGACTTTCAATATGGCTCTGTGGGTCCGAGACAGAGGTGTCCTAAGGTACTAAGGTAAATTTACTCTCGGGTAAAGTCACCCGAAGGGACGTTACGTCCTCTAGACCTAGGTTAGCGACCGGGTCTTTCTAAGGGACCTCTTCCCTTACCGTTGGGTGAGGTCATGAAAATGGACCTCTTAAGGTGTCTGTCGCCTCGGAGCGTCCGATCTCAAGTACCCGCAACGTCTCTCAACCTGTGACGACTCTCTGATGATTGTGAAAGTAAAGAAAGGTAAAGTTATCACCTGGTATTGTATAAGGTTCCGATAGTCTCCTATCCCCTTTTAAGGTATTAAAAAGGTCCTGAACTCACGAGGGAAGTGATTGTGTAAAGGGTTACAGAGTTTTTTGCTTCATGAACACCCAGTGTGTCCTATGTAGGTGAGAAGAGGGAGTTTAAAAAAGGATCGTTCTATCTCCGGTAATATGTCAGAAATTCGACACTTTTTAATTAGGGTAGTCTCTATGTCCTCCCCGACCGAGGTGTTATTTCCTACCCACTTTGACGTTCACTTCACATCTCTCTTGATTCCAAATTTTGAGAGTCTAAGTAGACTCAAATAGATCCATATAAGTACAGTTAAGAGTACTAGGGTACAGATGAATTAGTTAAGAATATAATGTAGTGATTCGAACCCTCCGACACTTAAGTTGAATTACACATTATGATGTTTAGAGTCCCAGTTTAAACCCCAGAATGAAAGTCGACGTCTTCTTGACGTTGTTACTCCTTCTGTTAGAATCACCTGGTTGTGCCTCGAGACAAAGACAGTGGTATGGACTTAACTCTCAAATTTCGGGAGTTGAGTAGTAAAGGAAAGATTTTAAAAAGATACGTCACTTTTCGTTAGTTGAGGGGACTCTTAGGATCCTCTGTAAAAAGGATGGTATTGTCAGTTAATTTTGAAGGTAAACTAAGGGGTTTCGAAACTAAAATCTCTTATGAAAGTCATTCTTCCGACTATTAGACTCATTGATTGTCCCGTACGGGTCCCGTGAAGAGGCAACTCTCATTTTGGGATAACACAAATTGGGGTTAGTCAATTCATTTAAAAGTAGAAAATTTAGAGAAAAGACTCTAGTGAAAACTAATAATAAGTGATCCTACCTTCATAAGATCCATAAAGTTTGTATCTCGTCCCTTGACTAATATATTTACAACTTGTCCAATCTTCTGTTTTACCCTCTTCCCCCGTATTGGTTTCCGTGTGTTGTTTTTGACCCCACGGATAGTTTCAGTCCCGTGATGGTGGACCCGACTCTGGTGTGTGGACGCTAGTAACGAGTCGAGGACCTTTGTGACGGTGTCACCGGAGACCCTGCCGAGACAATAACAAGTCACCTTGGGTATAATGAGGTGTCTCCATGTCTGTCTCTACAACGTACGACTTCATGGGGTAGGTTACTTTCCTTTATTTATCAACGAAGAGAGGAGAGTACGAGGGTAAAAAGTGGTGACGGAAGGAAACTGACATGGACTGTCTCTTGAACGAAATCGTTACCCCAGACCGTAAGTACCACGTATACAAAACATAGAGACGTTACCCCATCTTATCCCGTCCCTACCTCAACTCTCTGCTATCGGGATCGACCGTCCTTTGGTTTGTCGTTACCAATTTCATACTGGTAAAAATAGGAAGTAATTGGTATATTTTTCATTAGACTTACCATTTAATATGTCTTTTTGTTCCTCGTTTCTCCATGAGTTTTACGATCAAAGTAAGATAGAATGGAAAGTATTATAAGTTGTTCATAAATGACACAAATAACGTGAACTGTAACACGATTTATACGTTTTAGTTACTGTCCTCAAAAATGAGATGAGACTCCTTTCTTTGTTTTATGATATATTATACTTGATCAGCTAAACATGGTCCCTATTTCTTCTCTTTGCACTGATTACCTACTCAGATCCTTCTGAAGTCCTTTCTTCACTCAGAACGTTCTTTTAATCTTAAACCCGTCTTATGTCGTTCTTACCCCATAAGGTCCAGTCTTTCTGTCATACACGTCTCCATCTGTCTGTTCTGTTTCGTCCAGACCTTTCACCGTCTTAAAATCCACCAACGTTGTAGTTCACTCCTCAACTCCCTTAACTTCCGCCATGCGATCTTTTTTCCGACTTGGTCAATGTCACTCGTTTCATCCTCAGACATCGAGGATGTCGACTAGTCTACCACAAAATACCTAAATCTATCATCATAACAGTCTAGACAGACTATACAGTTCCGACATATAACTGTGGGACGAATAAATTGAAGATACGTCTCATGTAGTACTCTTTACGATCCGAACTCCTTTGTGTTCGACCTTAGTTCTAACGACCCTCTTTATAGTTATTGGAGTCTATACGTCTACTGTGGTGGGAATACCGTCTTTCACTTCTTCTTGATCTCTCTGAGAACTACTTTCACTTTCTCCTCTCACTTTTTCAACCGAATTTTGAGTTGTAAGTCTTTTGCTTCTAGTACTATAGACCAGGGTAGTGAAGTACCGTTTATCTACCCTTTGTTACCGTCTGATAAAAACCCCGAGGTTTTAGTGACGTCTACCATTGACGTCGGTACTTTAATTTTCTCCAAAAGAGGAACCTTCTTTTCAATATCGGTTGGATCTGTCGTTTAAACCTTTTGAGTCGTCACCGGTGTCCTGACCTTCTCCAGTCAAAAGTAAGGTTAAGGTTTCTTTCCGTTACGGTTTCTTACGAGTTTGATGGCATGTTAACGTGAGTAGAGTGTACGATCATTTCATTACGAGTTTTAAGAGGTTCGGTCCGAAGTCGTTATGTACTTGGTCCTTGAAGGACTACAAGTTCGACCAAAATCTTCTCCGTCTCCTTGGTCTCTAGTTTACGGTTGTAGACGACCTAGTACCTTTTTGGTTCTCTCAAGGTCTTTTTGTAGATAAAGACGAAAGAACTGATACGGTTTCGGAAACTGACACACCTAGTGTTATTTGACACCTTTTAAGACTTTCTCTACCCTTATCGTCTGGTCGACTAGACGGAGAACTCTTTAGACATACGTCCAGTCCTTCGTTGTCAATCTTGACCTGTACAACCTTGTCTGACCAAGGTTTATCCTTTTGCTCATGCGGTTCCGACATATAACAGTGGGTCGAATAAGTTGAATATACGTCTCATGTAGTACTCTTTACGACCTAACCTTCTTTGTGTTCGACCTTAGTTCTAACGGTCCTCTTTATAGTTAGTGGAGTCTATACGTCTACTGTGGTGGGAATACCGTCTTTCACTTCTCCTCGATTTTTCGGAGAACTATTTTCACTTTCTCCTCTCGCTTTTTCAACCGAATTTCAAGTTGTAAGTCTTTTACTTCTAGTACCGTAGGTCAGGGTAGTGAAGTACCCTTTATCTACCCCTTTGTCACGTTTGTCACAGTCTGAAATAAAACCCCCGAGGTTTTAGTGACGTCTACCACTAACGTCGGTACTTTAATTTTCTGCAAATGAGGAACCTTCTTTTCAATACTGGTTGGATCTGTCATATAAGTTTTCGTTTCTGTAATGAAACGGCTGATTCCAGGCAGATCAGTTCCGATACCAAAAAGGACACCAGTACATATCTACACTCTCAACCTGAGACTTCTTCCGACTCGCGGCTTCTTAACTACGAAAACTCGACACCATGACCTCTTCTGAGAACTCTCAGGGAACCTGACGTTCCTCTAGGTTGGTCAGGTAGGATTTCCTTTAGTCAGGACTTTTAAGTAACCTTCCTGACTACGACTTCGACTTTGAGGTCATGAAACCGGTGGAGTACGTTTCTTGACTGAGTAAACGTTTCTGGGACTACAACCCTTTCTAACTTCCACCCTCGTCTTCCTCTACTGTCTCCTACTCTACCAACCTATCGTAGTGACTGAGTTACCTGTACTCAAGCTCATTTGAGACCCTCGACCACTACCTGTCCCTTCGGACCGCACGACGTCAGGTACCTCAACGTTTCTCAACCTGTACTGACTCACTGACTTAACTTACCTTGACTTGACTAACAGTCTAGACTAAACGTAAGATCTTTCTATTGACGGTCTTCTCACCTCCTAACTACTCTCTTCTATTGTGACTCCCCTACTTTCTCATCAGTCGACAAGTTCACTTTCTTTTGTCTTGATTTCCACGTTATTTGACTTAATTAGGGGTGAACAGGATGTATACGCATGGGATTTTTTTCGAGTCGAGAAGAGTATAAAGGAAAACATTCAAGGGGTTAAAGATTATTTAGACAGTCAGTTCGAGTAAAGTTTTGATAAGTATATAAAAGTAACTGGTGGATTTATTAAGATAAAGAGACAACTCTAATTATTTTAGTGGGATATCTGAGAACATTTGTTTTCTACCTCTGTCCATCTTACATTTACATTTCTCATTGATCATTTTTCTTACTTAATCCAACACTACATATAAGATAGAAAATAAATGGATAAAACAGTGTTAAGAGAATGTCGTTTAGATTGAGAAGTTTTACAACGAGTCCAATAGTGAATTTAAAACGGCATAAGAAAAGTATGTATTAGTGATCTGTTTGATCTTCAACGGGTTTCGTTTGGTTTTCCTTTTATAAAAATCCATATCACCGTTTAGGGTGGGTGTCTTTTTAATTCTTAGTTAAACAATAACGAACTTTCCAGCGGTAGGGAGTCACTGACTGAAAACATATAGTATTATTTTCCGTTAGTAAATACTACGATAGTGTCGGACAAAATAAGACGGTTGGTCCTTTCACCGGGAGAGGTTAACGTTAACTATCAAGACGTACTTTGGAATATAATTGAAGAACGATACCTTTTAAATCCGTCAATCCGTCTCCCTTCGGGTTTGTTGTCCCATTCTTTATCTCTTGATCGGAACTGTTCACTGTCCTTGTATCTTGTGTTCATAAAGGAATCGTAGAACGAAGATAAACATAATGTCATGAATTTTATGAACTGGTTTTTAAATAGACTGAAGAGGTGATCGGATTGTCTCAGGAACTACCGTCTTTGTTAATATTAAGTAAGAAGTGACGTGTTTGGTGTCCGGACTGGGTGTTATTCGTAAGTTATTTACGAATTTCTTCTCTGCACCTTTCTTCATCACTTTTTCCTGTACGTGATTGTCTATTTTATCCCTTTCCAGTTTCTGCTGTATACGGATGAGGAGACGTAGCGGGTCTCGTTAGACTAGAGATTGATCAGGAAAGTCCCAATAGTGAGTATTTATTTATAACGAAAGGTAAAGTTCATAGTTTCTAGTTAAATTTAAAAAAAGTCACCTTAAGACCTGTATTACGTAAGGAATCCCCTTTTTTTTCTGAAACTAAAAATTTCATAAAGACTCCGAGAATCCAAAGAATTTTTAAATGTACCTGTAAAAACCACCCGTCCCTTACAACAGTCTAATAGACGTATGTATTACGTCAAATGAGGGGGTTTATTTAGGTTGGGACCGAAGTCTCAATTCGAGACAAATTGGATTAGGTCGCCGAAGGGACCATCGAGTCACCATTTCTTTAGTGGACGGTTACGTCCTCTGTACCAAAACTAAGGACCGAGTCCTTCTAGGAGACCCCTCCCGACCGTTGGGTGAGGTCATAAGAACGGATCTCTTAGGGTACCTGCCTCCTCAGACCACTCGAGGTCAAGTGGTCCAGAAAGGACGTTTCCCAACCTGTGTTGACTCGTGTGTACGTGTGGTCCGTACGTTAAATTTGGTAGTACCGTATTGAGGAGTGGCGGTTGATCACGAAGTCATTAAATTTGGTAGTACCGATATGGAGGAATGGCGGTTGATCACGAAGTCATTACCTGCTGTGATCGAGTTCAATTCGTTTACTGTGTGTACTTTTCCAAAGAATCTGAGAATCCCTTTTTTTTTTTTTTTTCGGAAGGAATGATCAGTCGATTACTTTTGTACTCACGACCTCGATTAGTGAGGAAGGTATCCTTACATTCTTAGTCTTATTGGTGAGACCGATCTCATCAGACGTTTCTGTAGTACCACAGTACCTCCTCCAATTCAGAATACGGTACGGGGTACAGAATAACTATCCTTTCATGGAGTTCTCACCTTTCCTTAACATGCGTCCACCTTTCTTTAATTTTCGATTTCACTTTCGCTTCAACGAGTCAACACAGGTTGAGAAACCCTGGGGTACCTGACATCGGGTACTCCAAGAACGTAGGTACCTTAAAAGGTCCGTTCTCATGACCTCACCCAACGGCAAAGGAAGAGGTCCCCTAGAAGGGTTGGGTCCCTGACTTGGGCCCAGAGGTCGTGACGTTCGTCTGTTAAAATGGTAGACTCGGTGGTCCCTTCGTTTCGGTATTCGTTGTTTCAGTCAATTCACAACTTACATGAGTTTAGTGTTCGGTCGGTGGGATTGACTTTCTGACTATCTACTTCTGCTGTACCGTTTTTCAGTCATCCTCGTTCTTAGATTTTTTGTCATATGTATAAAGTAACGCAATTCTCGGGTGTTTCATTTTAAGAAACGACACTAGATTTACATGGTATATCCCTGCTTGTGTTGTTATCTCTATTTTCTTTTTTAAGAAGTTTTTAAAACCGGTTCTTATTTTGGTGATATCATCAAGAAAACTAAGAAATTCTGAGGTAAGACTTCCCCATGTCGAATCTTATGAGGTCGATGATCCCTGAAGTTGAATTGTTTTAATAAATATTTCCTCTTCTTTTTTATTCGTTCACAAAAGTTATCTACTACCTTCTTTCCCTTTTAATTCTTTACTTACTCATACATACGAGTTCATTCTTTTTGAAATAGAAGTATAAATATTCGTTAATATTTCCGTGTAAACATTTCCTGGAGTGTATATGGTAGAGATAGTCAAAGAGGGTTGAACCATTGTCTTCTTAACAACGGAGGAGTAGGTCCGTATTTTTGACTGAGTTCCCCAATTAACCTGTACCTTCTGGGTTTAAGACTAAGTCCGGAGTCTGGGATTTAAGAAATCGGTGAGAACTTACAATAGATTTTCTATGTATACTATATTTTAAATTGTTATGGATTTCGGTGGGACTAGATTTACTACTGATTAATAGTCACGTAGTAATAATTATACATCTGGATAACATGTTTCTTTCTAAGTCGGTGCAAGTTACACCAAACCGACTTGCATTCTAAATGTACAGTTCTAGGTTGTAATTTATACGTTTTTTACAATGTGTTGAGGGACCTTTAATCCCAACTAGTGAGTCTCTCTGAGATTTATAAATCGTAAAACTTCTGGATTTTCATTATTTCGTTTCCTTATTTGATCATTATTTTATAAGTTTCCAGAGTTTTAATTTTCGTTTGTAAGAGTCATTCTCACATACTCTAAAATACATCGAGAAATTAAACCTTTAAAATTTTCTTTAGTATCTTTAGTTGTTAAGTAGAAGTGAGAGAGTTCAGATTAATGGTACCGGATTTTTCTGGTAAGTTTTCGTCTCTGTAATGAAACGACTGATTCCAGGCAGATCAGTTCCGATACCAAAAAGGACACCAGTACATACCTACACTCTCAACCTGTCTTCTGAGAACTCTCAGGGAACCTGACGTTCCTCTAGGTTGGTCAGGTAAGACTTCCTCTAGTCGGAACCCTAAAGAAACCTTCCTGACTACAGTTTCGACTTTGAGGTCATGAAACCGGTGGAGTACGCTTGTCGACTGAGTAACCTTTTCTGAGACTACGACCCTCCCTAACCCCCGTCCTCCTCTTTCCCTGCTGGCTCCTACTCTACCGACCTACCGTAGTGACTGAGATACCTGTACCCAGACTCACTTGAGGTCCTCAACCACTACCTGTCCCTCCGGACCGTACGACGTTAAGTACCCCAGTGTTTCTCAACCTGTGCTGACTTACTGACTTGACTTGACTTGACTTTTTCTGGTAATATTCCGACGATCTTTGTCGGACAGTTAGTGACTAAGGTGTTCCAATCATTTCCTATATATATATATATATATATAAAAAACAGGTTGATTCCTTTTAAGTCAGAGAATGTCAAGAAATTTGGATGATTTTTATTCTAAAAAATACAAACACTTAAATTGTAAAGTAATGAAGGATTTGATGAGTCTAATTTAGTTTGATTTTTACAGTTCTTTCCGACTTATGTTAAACAATATTCAAGGTATGTAAGACAAAGAAAAAATTTTTTTCTAATAGTTCATCCGTCAATGTGATATTTTTATAAGTAAAACAGGTTGGACGGGAAACTACTCGTGGTACAATTGATAAATATCTTATATTTGCCATAAAAATTACGTCAGGAATATTACGATATGAATAGGTTCGATGCCTTCTGACCTCTTTATCTTTGGTACAATTGTACACTAAGACGTCAACACGAAAGGTTATAACCGGTCTTCGATTTTTCAATTTTACACTTTCTCCCGGTGTCCACGGTCCTCTCCTGGAAATTCCCCGGACTCATAGTCACCTTAACTTTTCGTCTACCTAAGACGGGTGTTTCGTCTACCGTCGGAACGGGGTTCGACGGACCAATTATGTCTACATTTTCGACTCTCCCATGAACCCAAGGAATGTTTCTGGTTGTCGCTCCAACTCATGTGTTTATTTTAAAGTTTAACTCACGTTCCCTTTGTTCCCAACTTTAGACCATCATTATCTATCGTCGATATCTGTCTAGAGACTTCCTTCGTCTCTTTTCCCTCTAGAAACTTGCGTGAGAATTACTTTTCTGAAGTAACGTTTGCAATAGTGGTTCTTCAGAGTCCAGTCTGTACTTTGTTGTCGTCAGAAGTTGCCCTGATTTGGAGTTGGTTTTATAAGTAACATCCTGTGACCATGCCGAGTCTAGTTTGGCGTCTAGTCAAAAGATCAAGACTATACACCGTTTGAGCTTCTATCGTGAATCTCTGTTATTAGGTGTCTACGACCAAGATCCTTGAGGGCGTCTGTTGCACTACGTCGTGTTAATCAAGAGACATAAGTGTTTACCTGGGTACCTATACCTCCTGACTGATATGGACACTGTGTTAATTCTTTCTAAAGAGAATCAATTGTAACAGCAACAACAAATCGACGATTCAGTACAGGTTGAGAAACACTGGGGTACCTGACTTACTCGTTTATATAACAGACAAAAAGTGTTCTAAGTCACAATACGTCTGACATGACTTATTGAGATTCTAATCAACCGATCAGTCGGTCTTCAATTGGTAGATATCGTTGATAAAGAAACATAGTAATAGAATTTAAAACGGGTGTGTAACACCATTGATTTCTTCTTTTATAGGGAGAGGGTACGGTAGTATCATTAGTTTTGTAGTGGTACACAGAATTCCATTCTCTGAGGTAATCTGAAACTCTCAGACTCATCTTCGATGGTTTAGACAGACACCCTCTCGTTCCGACTCCCGTAGGACTGTGAAGGTCCTGAAACACTCCTTAGTAAACATTAGTACAGTGTGAGTTGTCCCACGACTCTCGTAAGAAAAAAGTGGGAGTGTCGTAGGTCTCTTGACAAATCGTTATAGTTCGGTACTGGGACTACAAAATACACTATTTCTGGTATCAAATTCAGGAGTAATCGTGATTTGTGGTAGAGATGTGTTCATCTTATAGGAAGATATGATTATACGATTTATAATGTCTGAAGAGGTTGTACAAGTTTCCTGAAAGGATCACCGAGTCACCATTTCTTAGGCGGACGGTTCGTCCTCTACGTCCAAGGTAGGGACCCAACCCTTCTAGGGGGCGTCTTCCTTTACCGTTGGCTGAGGTCATAAGAACGGCCCCTTTAGGGTACCTCTCTCCTCCGACCAGCCGATGTCAGGTTCCCCATCGTTTTCTCGGCCTGTGTTGAAATCACTGATTCATTGTTGTTGTACAAGGTTTATACTATGTTACAGTAAAGGTTTTCTCATTTTTTTAATGTCTTTTCGTCTAGGTTTGTCCTGAGTAAAACGGAACACTCTGCCTTACCTAACCGTATCCTCCAATCCTTCGTCTCAGTCTCCTCTCAATAGTCACTTGGTAATTTTAAGAGTAGTAGAAAGAGTCAATATATAACAGGGTTACTAGTCGGAAGTTCTTACCAGGGTATTAGACAAAGTTCCCACTAATGTAAGATGTCCCTATCCATGATAAAATTCGTTCTCAAAGTCAAGGTCACGACTAGTGAATTTTGGATTCCAACGGATCTTTCGATTTTGTTGTATATCGCATTTTTTACTGTGTCTCATTTCTTTCCAGTCTTACGACCGACTTTTATATGGAAGTCCCGGGTGAAAGTCCGTTACGGGTTCCGGATGATCCCTCATTGATTACCGATTATGAAGTCCACGTCGTAAAATATCCGTTATTGTTACTGAGATATTCTTTTATCGAAGATAAAAAGATAAAGTAAATATAAAAATTGAATTTCTTTGAGAAATTATTCGATAAGTGATGACGAATAAATCATACCCCGGAGAAAATTTTTCATGGGGGTAGTGGTGTCGTAGGAGGTCGGACCCTTCTGTAGATGAGTCTTTCTCTCCTGTGCGATAACTAGGAGTCCGCATTCTGAGGACTCCGAAGTGACTGTCACGTGAGTGTGGACCGGACGCGTAACGACGTTTCACCTCTTGTAGACGAGTCCGCCAGTAAGGTCCTGGCTTCGATTAAGGTGTGACACTTAGGTTTGTCCAAGCCCGGGAGTTTTACGGAACAGTAAGTAAGTGGAGTCTGTTACAGTAGTGGAAATGTGTAGGTGGAAGAGTTGGTTTAGTCTTTGAATCCTCAGTAGAGACGGGAAGGAAGTAGGGTGTCAGTCTTAAGGACAATCGAGAAAACAGAGAAGTGAACGGAGGTTGACTGACAGAATCACAAACGAATTCGTAAAGATTAAGTCCAATAAAATAGTCAAAGGATTGACCAAAGAGATGGAGACCAAAATACTGGGTTTTTAAGTACAGGATTTTGTGTCGGTCTCATTAGAAGGATTTTGAAAATTCGTCAAGGGGTAGTGGAAGTCTAGTTCAAGTTTGAGTAATCGTGTCGAATGTTCCAGCAAATACTAGAGAAATGAGAGTTCGGAGGAGAGAATGGTGACGACAAAAAGTATACCGTGTTATGATTTTATAAACTTCATGAAGTTGACTATTATATTACTCTTGTTAGGTATGAGAGAGTCGTCGTTCAGGGTGTAACGAGTAAGGGATCAAAGTAAGTCAAACATCGGGAGGTCCTTTACAAGAATCTGGAGAGTGTAAACTGGATAGATACATTCCTGGGACTTGAATGTTAATAGTGTGATATAACATAACAAGTGTATAAAAAGGAGAGAAAGGGATGGGGACTGATTTTTCCTCTTTACTGGAATAAGTATATACAAACCTTGTGTACTATGAGAGTTATAGATGACTTATTTTTTTATGTATTTATTTGTATCCCTACCCTCCTATCCGTTTAGACACGAAGGAAGTTCTTTTTTTTTTACCGATGGTTTACATGTACTTGATCCGATTCGATGAGGTGGACTTCTTCTTTTATTGTTGATTCTCAAACAGTCTTTAAGGTACTGTAAGGATGACTGAGGTGATTTCAAAAGACTACCTCTTCGATATCGCCCTACGACCGGAACTCCAGACGGAATAGGAGCAAACAGAGGGTAGTGTGGTTAATTCGTGGACAAGTTTGACACTCTCAAATTCAGTCGTGGGTTGACCGAGTCACAGTTGTCTAGTTTTGGAGATAACTTTCTTTCCCTAAAATTAGTTTTAGGACGAAGTAATGTACTAAATTAGTGTCGTGTGACTAATTTTTTTACTGTCATTAATATTTTTTACAAAAGGTAGGTAAGACTCACGAGGAACCTTCGAGTGTTGACGAGTCTAGAGACTAAACTCTATTACATCAGTTACAGAAGTTACGTTTATAAGAGCTGACCCCCTTTTTTTGAATGTTTTTTAAAAAAAAAGGATTTACTAAACAGAAAGTCTGACTTGAAGAGTCCACAAACATTGTATAGGACATCCACTATAGGAGTTTTTAAGACGTTTACTTTTGATATCAGGATTTAGATTTCGAGCCCCAATGATACATTGATACGGGATTTAGAAATTAAAGTCTTTCGGAAGTTATATTTGTGGACTTACAACAAAATTAAATTCATAGGAGAATCTGAGTGAGAAGTTTGATGTTCTTATTATCCTTTTGTTATTGTCAAACAAATTAATTCTCCACATCTTTGTATGTCATTAATCATGTCTTTTTACGTAGTACGGAAAAGTTTCCAAGGCATTTTGTAAAGATTCTGAAATGAAAGTAGAAACGGAAACACTGATTCATTGAATGGAATTTTATGGAGGTCAATACTACCGTATTTAGGGATTAGGATTTTACGGACACAATTTGACTTTCGTATTATACAACGTAAGAAGTAAGTGACATGAATATCATGAAGGGAGGTAAAAACTTGGAATATTAAATACGTTGTCTTTTCTTACGGGTCTTTGTAGGAACATCCTTACATTCTATTCCCGAAGCTTAAACATGAAGACGGGCGTATTAGTCTGGACTTGTACCTGTGATACTGAGATCCTGAACTATAGATGGTTCGTCAATGATTATTTATTTTTTCACAGTGTCTTTAAGGAAATACGGACTGGGTAATCCTATCATACACTGTTCTATTTTCTAAACTTTATTTATAAGTAACTTGAGTTTAATTGGGGGTCTGGGTCATCTACGTCTCAAAATCAAATGTAAAATTTCTATAAGTTTTGACTTCTTTTATGTTCGTATTGAAATCTTATTAAAATATTACCTAATACGTCTGTCTTTAGTCAGTGAAAAGGGAGGTTTACTTATTTTACTATTCCGGCTTCCTCTATTGTTTTATTAAGACCCTATATCAGTCTAAAGTTTGGTTTCCTGTCTTTGGAGGTCCACGGTCTTTACTTCTTCCTTGATTTGAGACCAACCATTATCCTTGACTTAGGTTTTTAATTTCGATACCAAAAAGGTCGAAGATCAGTACATACCTACACTCTCAACCTAATATTTCTTTCGACTCGTGGCTTCTTGACTACGAAAACTTGACACCACAACCTCTTCTGAGAACTCTCAGGCAACCTGACGTTCCTCTATATTGGTCAGGTAGGATTTCCTTTAGTCAGGACTTATAAGTGACCTTCCTGACTACGACTTCGACTTTGAGGTTATAAACCGGTGGAATACGCTTCTTGACTGAGTGACCTTTTCTGGGACTACGACTCTTTCTAACTTCCGCCCTCCTCTTCGCCTGCTATGTCCTACTCTACCAACCTACCGTAACGGTTGAGTTACCTGTACTCAAACTCGTTCGAGGTCCTTAACCAATACCTGTCTCTTCGTACCATACGACGGTCCTCGGTCACACTCCTTGAGACGGGTACCGTTTCCAGTACTCCTTCCTCCGAAGCCGTATACGTTTCCGTCCTAACTCGGAGTCCTTAGGGGGACAAGGGTTCGTAGATGGGGGTTTTGGTCTCAGACGGATGAAATGACGAAATACGAGAGTGGATATGCCTCCCGACAGGTGGTGGAGAGAGCCTCTTCCTCAATTGAACGTCGAGATCAGTCATTTTTAAGGACCCGTACTGTTCCCACAGAGTCCAGTTTGGAGAGACGACAGTCTGATCGAACACACTGCCCTAATAGGTGTGAGAACGATGATGTATGTACTAACAAATGTTGGAGAGTTGGTATTCGTCGTGTCTCTCAAACCTCATAAAATTTTCAGAATCAATCGTAACCCAAAAAGATTTCTATTTTTAGTACAACCACTAAATAACCCGGTTACAAACGACGATTTAGGGGACGGGAATATGTATATCCTCTTTATTCATAATTGGAAATTCTAATTAGTACAATTGGAATCCGATTCATTTAAGGAAAGAATTAACATTGGGTGATGTGGGAGTGGGATATCCTTACGTTGAAATAGACCATCGAAGTCTCCCACCACGGACCAAATTCTTTTTAGTGGGGACCTTTTATTCAAAGACCAATTGACTGACAATAGTCTTTTCTTTCCTAGTATTTTACAATCGTCCGGGGGACCGGTCTTCTACTACATTTTGGGGATTCAGGAAAAACATATGTAAATATACTTCGTGGACTAAAACTATTTCCAGTCCTGACGACTGGGGGCACACTGAAATTTTAAAGGTAAACAGAGATGCACATTGTTTTCCATATATTCGTTTGGACTTTTATTTCTTTTACCTAGTCAAAGACCTTTCTGACTAAGGGGGCACAGTAAGAAAGAACAAGAGGCGAAAAGACCGACTTAAGGGTAGACCTCGCACCCATGAGTGGTTCGGACGATTAAAACGGGACCGAAGATTCTAGGTGGGCTCTCCCTCGGGTCCCGTCCCGTGGGAGACGATAAGTTCACCCACGGCCACCGGATGTATCCACCACGTTTAGAGAACAGAACTCTAAAATAACCATGAGGTATATTTGGTGGAATAAGTTGGAGAAAAAGAGGTGATCATAAAAGGACGATGTGATAAAGAAAGATTAAAGGGAGGTATAGAAATTAATTCGTTAATTAAGGATCCTGTGACTGAGACAGGGGTGAAGTTTAATGGGACCTAGGTGACCCCGACCTGGGACCGTCATACGAAATCAGGTACCCCAGTGTTTCTCAGCCTGTACTGACTCACTGACTTGATTTGATTAGAGTTATCTCCGATAAAATTGAAATATTTGGAATAAAATAATGTGAAACGAAATAATACCCGAAGTGACCAAAGAGTCTACCATTTCTTAGACGCACGTTACGACCTCTGGACCCAAGCTGGGGACCTAACCCTTCTATGGGACCTCTTCTCGTACCGTTGGGTGAGGTCATAAGAACGGACCTCTTAGGGGTACCTGTCTCCTTGGACCCCCCGATGTCAGGTACCCAGGTGTTTCTCAGTCTGTGTTGACTCACTGATTCTAGTATTAGGAAAACGAAATAATCTGAAGGATCTATAATACAAAAGTTGTTTGACTTCCAAACACCTTTGAGAAAAGTTCTTCAGATGACCACGGTTAAAAGGGTCATCTTAATGTAAAAATTAAGTCCATACATATAATCGAAATCAGTATTCCGATAACTTGTGAATTGTCTGATTGTCTATTATATTTATATTGGAAGGATACGGAACCCTTTGTTTTTTCAAAAACACTGAAAATTAGAAATTGCATATATTTAGAAGAAATAGATGGAGATAAATCGAAACGTATAGGAAAGAAAAGAAGGAAAGGAGAGTTGTATAAACAATCAGAATAAAAGTAACAAAATAAGAGGTGAACCGTAGAGCGGAACCAAAACAAAAGGTTAAATACGAAATCAATCAAAGCAAGAATTGACCATCTATATTAAAAACCAAAGGAAACAAACGATCCAGTTAGATAAGATGTAATAAAAACAACGTGACAAAACTAAAAACGAATACCCATATATACACATATAAGTCAGTGTGAAAAACAAGAACAATATTTGGAGACGGAGCTGTAACGTGAAAACGTCGAGACACCTCAAAAGGAAAGAAAGAAAGAAGAAGGGCAAAAAAAGAAAAGAGAGCAAAATTAAAATTAAAAATTAAAAAAATTTGGATAATAATAAAAAAGATGTAAATAAATTAACAAACTTAAAGGATGCCAAGGAAAGGGGAATGTCAATTAGAAATTACATGTATATAGAAGAAGTAGATGGAGCTAAATTGAAACGTATAGATAAGAAAGAAATAGAAAAGAAAGAAAGGAAAGAAGAGTTATATAAACAATCAAAACAAAAGTAACGAAATAAGGGGGGAACCGTGGAACGAAATCATAAAGGTCAAACACGAAATCAATCAAAACAAGAATTGACTATTTTTATTAAAAAATAAAGGAAATAAGAGGTCCAGTTAGATGAGATGAAATAAAAATAACCTGATAAAACTAAAACGACTACCCACATATACATATACACATATAAGGTAATAAAATTAATAATAAACGGATTAAAACGTGGACGGTAAACAGACCCTAAGTGGAAACCAAAGAGTAAAAACCCATAAACAAAATTAGAGTGAATTACGGTATTGTTTGGTGAACACCTTAGCACTAAGGACTTGTGTCGAGTTTGGGACTCGGAGACATCACCTTCGTGACTGAGGTTCTGGGATCTGATAGTCTCTTGATTGGGATCTCTCATAGTTTATCACTCTTGAGTGTGTTTCCTTTGGTGAACTTATGTTCTGGTCCGTAGTGGGTTGGGAGTAGATTTTTTGTTTTGTTTTTATGTTTGGGTTAGTAGTCGTCTGTCCTAATAGGGTAGTGAGTCAGAACGAGTAGTTTCCTTTTTGTTTGTATATTTTTTTGAGTCGTGTTTAGAGTGACATATCCTTTGAACTTGTTTGGTGACCTGGTTGGAAGTCAAGTCAAGTCAACGAGTCAGCACAGACTGAGAAACGCTGGGGTACTTAGCGTCGTGCGGTGAGGAGGGACAGGTAGTGGTAGAGGGTCTTATGTGAGTCTGAGTGGAGGTAGCTCCGTCACTACGGTGGGTCGGTAGAGTAGGAGACAACAGGGGAAGAGGAGGACGAGGGTTAGGGAGGGTCGTAGTCTCAGAAAAGGTTACTCAGTTGAGAAGTGTACTCCACCGGTTTCATAAGTCGAAATCGTAGTAAGGAAGGTTTCTTTAGGGTCCCGACTAGAGGAAGTCTTACCTGACCAACCTAGAGGACGTCAGGTTCCCTGAGAGTTCTCAGAAGAGGTTGTGGTGTCAAGTTTTCGTAGTCAAGAAGCCACGAGTCGAAAGAAGTGTCAGGTTGAGAGTGTAGGTATGTACTGGTGACCTTCTTTGTATCGGAACTGATCTACCTGGAAACAACCGTTTCATTACAGAGACGAAAACTTATACGATAGATCCAACCAGTATTGAAAAGAAGGTTCCTCATTCACAGAAAATTAAAGTACCGACGTGAGTGGTAGACGTCACTAAAACTCGGGGGGTTTTATTTCAGACTGTGACAAAGGTGACAAAGGGGTAGATAAAGGGTACTTCACTACCCTGACCTACGGTACTAGAAGTAAAAGACTTACAACTCGAAATCCGGTTGAAAAAGTGAGAGGTGAAAGTAGTTCTCCGAAAAATCAAGGAGAAGTGAAAGTCGGTATTGCCACCACAGTAGACGTATACACTCCACTAACTATAAAGAGGGCCGTTAGAACTAAGGTCGAACACAAAGAAGGTCTGGTCTCAAAGAGTACTACATAAGACGTGTCTTCAATTTATTCGTCCCACTGTTATATATCTGAACTGCATGAGGAAAAGGATAAACCTTGGTCAGACAACAAGGTACAGGTCAAGATTGATAACGAAGGACTGGACGTATGTCTAAAGTGTTCTCCGTCCAGTCCACCAGACCATAAGGGTAGAGAAAGTCTTAAAAGGTGTCAAATAACACTAAGTGTGTCAGTTTCCGAAACCGTATCAGTTATTTCGTCTTCATCTACAAAAAGACCTTGAGAGAAGGAAAAAGGTACTAGGTCACCTACAACCGTTAAACTAGAGAACAAGGAGACGGAAAAGATTTTGGTTGAACTTGTAGTCCTTCAAGTGCCAAGTACATAACGACTTCGGACCGAACCTCTTAAAACTCGTAATGAAATGATCGTACACTCTACTCACGTTGACACACCATCAAACTCGTAAGAAACCGTAACGGAAAGAAACCTTAACCTTACTGTTGACTGGAAAAGGTCAGGACACCGGTGACGACTCAAAAGGTTTGATCGACCGTATAACTCACGTCGTGAAAGTGTCGTAGTAGAAAGTCCTAAACTTTGTCGAGTTGACCTTAAGGGAGTGGAGGTGATCGAACCAAGTATCGTTACGAAAGGTTCCGGGTGAACTGAAGTGTAAGGTCCTACAGACCGAGATCTACTCACTAGTGTGGTAGTACTAATAGACCCAGTACTTCTAGAAAAAACAAGTCAAGAAGGTACATAAGAACGGTGGAGAAGAATTATAGAAGACGAAGACAATCCAGGTATGGTAAAGACAGGAAATGGTTCGGGTAGAAACGTACTTTACAAGGGAACCGTAGAGAGTAAAAGAACTTCACCAGAGATCAGAAAGGGTAAGACAACAAAAGGAGGTAAAGAAACGTAACTAGTGACTCCTTCCGAAAGAAAAGAGAAGAACGATAAGAGACCTTGAGACGTAAGTCTACGAATATAGAAAGGAAAAGAGGAAACGAAAAGTGGAGAGAAGAAAGGTGTCGATAAACATTCCGGAGGGGTCTGTCGGTAAAACGAAAAAACGTAAAGAAAAGGTACCCCTACCAGAACTAGGGACAGAGGACATGTTACAGTGTTTGGATTATGGTATCAAGTAGTTCGTGAGATAGATAGTCTAGATCCGGGAATTTAGATAAAGAGTGAAGGTGACATATTAGTATTCCCTAAACTGAATCCAGTATGGACTTACCAGATCGTCAAAAGGGACCTCCCGTCTTTGGTTTTCCTTCTTTCTTAAGTTGGAACTTCGGACCCTTTTCCTCTGTAGTTTGTAAAAGTTTTTCATTACTTTTGCGACTCTTTATGATGTGTTTACTTCCTTGTTTGGTCTTTGTGTCTTCAGGTTTATTTATTTCTCCTTTATCCGTTTGATGGACTTTTTCTTAAGTCTTATTACTATCATTTCTACTGGTCTTTGGGACTTTTGTTTTACCTCTCTTACGTTCTTAGTTAATTGTTTCTGAATCTTCTGAATTTCTTATTTGTATGTCTCTGTTTCTTATGTTAATAACTTTAATTTTTATGAGATTCGTTAGTCATCGTCTTATAGACTTCGTCTTTTTACTTAGTCACTCTACCTTCTGTTTTACTACCTTTATCGAAGACTTCTCGTCTTATTTCATTTTTGTTACTTTTCTTGACTCCTATCAGAGTCTCTGGAGACCTTGTTATAGTTTGGGTGGTTGTAAGCTTAATATGTCCAGGGTCTTCTTCATCTCTTTTTCTTTCCCATACTCTTTTAAAAACTTCTCTAATATCAACTTTTAAAGGGGTTGTACCTTATCCTTTATCAGTTAGTTCAAATTCTCCGCGTTTCTCAGGGTATGTCCTATTTGGGTTCCTCTTTGTACGGTTCTGTGTATGATTAGTTTGATTGTTTCTGATTTGTGTTTCCTTCTTATAATTTTCATCGTTCCCTTTTCGTTGTTCATCGTATCTTCCCTTTGCGGTATGTGAATTGTCGACTAGAAAGTCGTTTTTGAGACGTCAGGTCTTCCCTTACGGTGTTTTATAAATTCATGACTTTCCCCTTTTAGATGTTGGTTCTAATGACATGGTCCGATTCTAGAGTAAGTTTTAACTACCTCTTTATTTTTTCGAAAAGTCTGTTCGTTTTCAATTCTATTAAGTCATGGTGGTTTCGTCGAAATGTTGTTTACAATTTCCCTGAATATATCAGTTCTTTATGTTCTCTTCTTTTTTCTTGATGTTTTAGTTGGAGTTTGTTAATTCTATTACCGTTATCCTTGTATATATAGTTATTGATGAAGTTTACATTTACCTAATTTACGAGGTTGGTTTTCTGTGTCTGACCAACTTACCTATGTTTTTGTTCTGGGTATATATACTTCTGATATTCTTTGGGTAAACTCTGGATTTCTGTGTATATCTGACTTTCATGACGACGACAACGACGACGACGATTCAGCGAATTTAGTACAGGTTGAGACACGCTGGGATGTCTGTCGTCGGGTGGTCCGAGGGAACAGGGACCCTAAGAGGTCCGTTTTTGTGACCTCATCCAACGGTAAAGGAAGAGGTTACGTACTTTCACTTTTCACTTTCACTTCAGTAAGTCAGCACAGGCTCAGAATCGCTGGGGTACCTGACGTCGGATGGTCCGAGGAGACAGGTACCCTAAAAGGTCCGTTCTCATGACCTCACCCCACGGTAACGGAAGAGAATGACTTTTCCATCCCTACCTTTTTATATAAGGTACGTTTACCTTCGTTTTCTTTCGACCTCATCGTTAGGAGTATAGTGTGTTTTATCTTGACTTTCTTATAATGTTCTCTATTCCTTCTCATGATGTATTACTAGTTTCCTAGTTAGGTTCTCCTTCTGTATCGTTAACATTTATAGATACGAGGGTTGTATCCTTTTAGAGTTAGGTATTCTGTTTGTGATTGTCTATTTTTTCCTCTTTGACTGTGATTATGTTAATATCATCCTCTGAAATTGTGAGGTGAGTGTGGTTACCTGTCTAGTAGTCTTGTTTTTTAATTATTCCTTTGTGTTCAGAATTTGCTATGTAATCTACTCTACTTAAATAACTATAGAAGTCCTGTAAGGTAGGTTTCTTTCTTATGTGAAGATTTTACGTGTACCTTGTAAGAGGTCCTATCTGGTGTAGGGTCAGTGTTCAGTTTGAAGTCACTTAAATTCTTTTAACTTTAGTATAGTTCGTAGAAGAGACTGATGTGTTAACGTTGTTTTTCTTAATTTATAGATCCTTATTTGAATGGATTCCTCTGTTTTCTTGACATGTGTCTTTTAATATTCTTTTATTACTTTTTTAGTTTCTACTGTATTTGTCTATCTCTCTATAAGGTACAAGAACACATCCTTCTTAGTTATGACACTTTTACTGATATGGTTGTTTGTGTTAGATGTCTAAGTTACACTAGGGTTAGTTCAATCGTTACTGTAAAAAGTGTCTTGATCTTGTTTTTAAAGTGTTACGTATACCTTTGTGTTTTCTGGGGTTTATCGGTTTCGTCAGGACCCCTCTTCTTGTCTCTACCTCCTTAGTTGGAAGGACTGAAGTCTAATATGTTATTTCGGTATCAGTAGTTCTGTCATACCATAACCGTGTTTTTGTTTTTATATCTGGTTACTTTGTTCTATCTTTCGGGTCTTTATTTGGATACGTGGATACCCATGAAATATAAACTGTTTCCTCCGTTCTTATATGTTACCTCGTTTCTCTCGGAGAAGTTATTTACCACGACCCTTTTGACCTGTAGATGTAGATTTTCTTACTTTAATCTTGTGAAGGATTGTGGTATCTGTTTCTATTTAAGTTTTACCTAATTTCTTAATTTACATTCTGGTCTGTGATATTTTGAGAATCTCCTTTTGTATCCGTCTTGTGAGTTACTGTATTTAGTTTCGGTCTAGGAGATCCTGGGTGGAGGATCTCATTGCCTTTAGTTTTGTTTTCATATGTTCACCCTGGACTAATTTGAATTTTCGAAAACGTGTCGTTTCCTTTGATATTCGTTCCACTTTCGTGTTCGGAGTCTTACCCTCTTTTATTATCGTTTACTTTGTTGACTGTTTTCTAATTAAAGGTTTATATATTCGTCGAGTATGTTGAGTTATGGTCTTTTTGTTTGTTGGGTTAGTTTTTCACTGTTTTTCTAGATTTGTCTGTAAAGAAGTTTCTTCTATATGTTTACCGATTGTTTGTGTTCTTTTCTACGAGTTGTATCGAGTAATAACCTCTTTACGTTTAGTTTTGATGTTACTCTATAGTAGAGTGTGGTCAATCTTACCGGGAGTAGTTTTTCAGATGTTTGTTTTTTACGACCTCTCCCATGTGAGAACGTGACAACCACCCTTACGTTTAACTATGTCGGTGATACCTTCTACCATACCTCTAAGGAAATTTTTGATCCTTATTTTAGTGGTGTAATGGGTCGTTAGGGTGAGGATCCTTATATGAGACTCCTTTGGTTTTAACTTCTTCTGTGTACATAGGGTAACAGGTGACGTCCTGATAAATGTTATTGATCTTGTACCTCCGTGGGATCTACAGGTACCTTTCTACTTACTTACTTCTCCAACACCATGTATATGTGTTACCTTATAATGAGTCGGTATTTTTGTTTGTGTAAACTCAGTCAAGACTACTCTACCTACTTGGATCTTGGATAAAATGTCTCATTTTATTCAGTCTTTCTCTTTTTATATATAGTATAAGATTACATATACATACCTTAGATCTTTTTACCATGGTTTCTTAAATAAATGTCCCGTCTTTACCTCTTTGTCTGTATCTTTTATCTGAATACCCGTACCCCTCTCGTCTCCTCTCCCACTCTACATACCTTTCTCATTGTACCTTTGAATGTAATAGTATACGTTTTATCCATCGGTTGTCCTTAAACGACATACCGAGTTCTTTGAGTTTGTCCCCGAGATATATTTGGATCTCCCCACCCTACCCCTCCCTCTACCCTCCCTCTAAGTTTTCCCTCCCCTATATACATATGGATACCGACTAAATACAACTCAAAACTGTCTTTTGTTGTTTTAAGACATTTCGTTAATAGGAAGTTGTTTTTTAGTTAATTAAAATTATTTATCTTTTTGATATTTTGAATAGTTCGTCGACTAAGAACAATTGTCTGTGTACCTAAATTTTTTTTTTCTTTCTTTCTTTCTTTCGTTTTTTGTCTCTCGGGGCTTTATTTGGGTGTGTACATTCTAGTTCATTAAAGTTCTACGTTTTTATAAGTTACCCTTTTCCTGCCAGTGTTATTTACCATAACCCATTTAACCCGTCGGTAAACGTTTTCTTACTTTGATCTGGTGGTAGAATATGGTATATTTTTTTACGTTGAGTTGTACCGAATTACTGAACTTACATCCTGGACTTTGGTATTTTGAAGATCTTCTTTCGTATCCACCATTCGAAGTACTGTCGTCAGAACTACTAATAAAATTAGACTGAGGTTTTGGTTTTAGTTGTTTTCGTATTTATCTGTTGACCCTATGGTGTGATTTTCCTAAGACACGTCGTTTCCTTTTAAGGTAGTTGTTTTACTTTCGTTGGATGACTTAACCCTCTTTTATAGACGTTTAGTATATAGACTATGCGTCAATTATGGGTTTTATGTATCTTTTTAGTATGATGTGTTATCCTTTTTTTTCACCGTCTCCCACACTAATTTGAAAAAAAGGGGTTTTTTCGGTGTGTCGACCGGTTGTCCAAGTACTTTTCCACGAGTTACAGTGATCAGTAGTCCCTTTACGTGTAGTTTTGGTGGAAATTGTATCGTGGAGTGTGGTAGTATTTTACCGATGATAGTTTCCCTGTTCTTTATTACACAACTTCTATACTTAATTTCCCTTGGGAACACACGACAACCACCTTACATTGAATGACGTCGGTGATACTTTTGGTCACACTTTTAAGGAGTTTTATAATTATTATCTTGAAGATCTACTGGGTCGTAAAGATGAAGACCCCTAAATAAGTTTATTTTACTTTCGTGATTAAGTTTTTTCTATATACATGGGGTACAAATGACGGTGTAGTAAATGTTTTGTAAATATTTCTATTAGATTACAGGTAGTCACCTATGGACCTATTTTCACTTTCACTTTCACTTCAGTGAGTCAGCACGGGCTGAGAGACGCTGGGGTACCTGTCATCGGATGTGGTTCGAGGAGGCAGGTACCCTAAAAGATCCGTTCTCATGACCTCATCCAACGGCAAAGGAAGAGGTTGTACCGATTTCTACACCATAATTATGTATATGTGTGTCTTATGGTAAGTCGGTATTTTATTTACTTTAGGACGGTAAATACTGTTTGTATTACCTGGAACTACCCTAATACGATTCACTTTATTTAATCTCATTGTGTTTATGACATACAATAATGAATATACATCTTAGATTTTTTGATTTGTCTCTTACTTTTGTCGGAGTTTCTATATCCCTGATCTAGTCACCAACTGTCTCACAATACACATAAACCTCACCGTCCTCCCTCTCCCCCGGTCCCGTATACAAATAATAATTTTTCTTATGAGTCGTAGTTGTTACTGGACAAATAATTGTTTTACATGAACATGAAATCTTTTCGTTATTTTTCATTTATTCGGTTTCAACTTCATGGTTTTTTATTGTATAATTTCTATAAAAACCTTATGATACTTAGATGACCTTGTTGACGAGTCGTAAACTAACGAATTGGTACAAAAAAGAAAAATTTAGTTTACACAGATCTTATTAGGACAGTATATTTACTTTCGTAATTAACTTTAATTATACGTTTAATACCACGGTCACACCCTACAGTAAAGTAATTAAAGTTAAGTGACTGTATTAACACAAGAGATTTATCCTCAAAACGTTTACGATAGGTATTTCTTACGTTATAAACCACTTATAATAAAATAATCGTATTTTAAGTTGTTATCGAATCAGTTTTCCTTTTTTATCATTAGACTCTAAAATCAGTAATTTATTAAATGTACGTATAAATATCTATATATAATGAACTCGATTAACATTCAAAAAATTTATTTATAAATAAATGAAAAAAAATAAAATGTAAAATATAAATAAATGAAAATTTCCTTGTGGTCAATGAAATCTAAGTCCTTACATTTTATCCTGGTAATTTTTTAGATAATAGAACTTTAATATTTATCATTAAGAATTGTAAAACCATATGAAGTGAAGACATCAGAACATACCTTTATCTATGTGAAATTTTTTTTGATGTTTATAGTTTCTTTCGTTTTGTTGACATTAAGTGTAAGATGAAAAATTATAATAATAGTCAAGTCAAGTCAGCAACTCAACACAGACTGAGAAACACTGGGGTACTTAGTGTTGTGCGGTCCGGAGGGACAGGTAGTAGTTGAGGACCTCAAGTAAGTTTGAGAACAGGTAACTCAGCCACTACGGTAGGTCGGTAGAGTAGGAGACACTAGGGGAAAAGGAGGACGGGGGTTAGGAAGGGTCGTAGTCTTAGAAAAGGTTACTCAGTTGAGAAGCGTACTCCACCGGTTTCATAACCTCAAAGTCGAAGTCGTAGTCAGGAAGGTTACTTGTGGGTCCTGACTAAAACAAATCTTACCTGACCAACCTAGAGGAACGTCAGGTTCCCTGAGAGTTCTCAGAAGAGGTTGTGGTGTCAAGTTTTCGTAGTTAAGAAACCGTGAATCGGAAGAAGTGTCAGGTTGAGAGTGTAGGTATGTACCGATGACCTTTTTGGTATTGGAACTGATCTGCCTGGAAACAACCGTTTCATTACAGAGACGAAAAATTATGCGACAGATCCAACCAGTATTGAAAGGAAGGTTAAATGGTATTAAATAAAATGGTCACTTATTTAAGGTTGTAGTAAAATTTATTTATATGTGACAATTCGTAAACATGGATGGTTTTATAAAAATTGGTAAGATACTAAAAAACCACAAATACAAAAACAAAATTATAAAATCGTAATCCTTAGGAAGACATTATTTTGTGAAGTACATTAATAAAAAGATCGAGAGACTAATGAAGGGATCTTTTTTAAGGAACTCCACCTTAATGACCTAGTTTCCGACAATTAGAATTACGTATAATAGATTAGGGAAGATTTTTCTGTGACTTATTAGAATGTAGGGGTGATGTTCCTATATTAAAGACAAGGGAACTTGGGGACGAGTATGATCTATGATGACAAGTCGTGACAGTTACACCATCCAGTTTTATCGTATAGTGTCAACTAAGTAAACGTAAAGAAAATAATATTTCCAACTTGAGGAACATTTTAAAATGACATCATTATTAGATGACCTTAAACTTAAATTCGATATTACATCAAACCGGATATTGACTTAACACTCGTTGTTAACGATAAATAATAAATAATAACGAACTTCAGTGTATGTCACACTGTACGACACGAATTTAATACGTGTCATGACAAAAAGTTTTAATATAAAGTATTTTAGAGGGTTTCGTTTAGTCTCATTTACAGAATAGAGGAGTGAAGAAAGTAAGTCCAAATATGTTTATACTTCTTTTAATATGGATTTCTCAAAAAGTGCATAATCTATAAAATTTTCGTTAATCAGGTAGTAACCCGAAAGGAACACCGAGTTGACCATTTCTTAAGGGGACTTTACGTCCTCTGGACCCAAGCTAGGGACCCAACCTTTCTAGAGGACCTCTTACGTGACCGGTGGGTGAGGTCATAAGACCAGTCCTCTTTAGGTGCCTGACATGTCAGGTACCCCAGTGTTTCTCAATCTGTACTGACTCGTCGAAAGTACCAGGTAGTAGTGGGGAGTTAATTCTTATACTTAATTATAAATTGTCACTCTGATATTTTTTCTCACGAATAGGTTGTTGACAGTTTAAATTACTTTCAAATTTTTTAAAAAGTTTTGGTGTCTTTTATAAAATTACTTCTGGTTTCCATTCATTATTTTATCGAGAAGTAAAATCTGTTTCAATGTTATCAAGGTTTTAACATTATACATTAGAGGGAGGTCTTTCTTTCCAAGGTTCTACCAAGTCAAAAGGTGACAGAAGAGATGACGGTTTATTTCTTTAAGAGTATCGGTATAAATTAAAGGTTATTATAGACAAAGTACTTATACTTTATCGTCTTCAGTTTCCCGTTTCACATTTCCTTCTCTTTATTTCTTCGGTTTACTGTGGCAGAGAGGTTCGATCTAAGGTGAAGGTAGTTATGTCCTCCGATTGTTCCCGAAGTCGTAATGTACAGTGATACTAAAACACCGTTTGTGAAGGTTGAATGAAAAAAAAAAATTCTCCTTCTTATAAGTGATGTTCTCTCAGTAAAAGAAATAGTATCAGTGTCTATAGTTTGTCTTTTTTGATCTAAATACTTCTAAATATTCTGTATTGTTGGAACATTTGAAAGTGACCAGAGTCATGATCCCGCCCCAACCGCACCTTGATAGGTTCTTTAAATCCCCCCCTTTAACACACGACCTATAGTTTTACTGTAGTGTTTACTGACGATTAAAAGAATTTGCACTTCTCCATCAGTATCAAAATATATCCTCTTATCGAAATGAGAAAAGACATTCATACTTATACAATTCATAACCAGAAGTTTACAGATTAGGGTTTAACGAGATGACTTTTGGTTCTAATTAATCCTTCTCATTATAATTATTATTAATCTCAACACTTTTACTATTTTTAGTAATGGAACCCTTACACACCTCTCCTGATCATATTTACAAATTTAATTAATTATAATTGAGATTTATTGTACTAGTACCGTAGGTCAGGGTAGTGAAGTTCCGTTTATCTACCCCTTTGTTACCTTTGTCACTGTCTGAGAAAAGAACCCGAGGTTTTAGTGACGTCTACCACTTACGTCGGTACTTTAATTTTCTGTGAACGGGGAACCTTCTTTTCGATACTACTTGGATCTGTCGTATAATTTTTCGTCACTGCAATAAAACGGTTATTTCCAGGTAAATCAGTTTCATACCAAAAAGGTCATCAGTACATACCTACACTCTCAACCTGGTATTTCTTCCGACTCACGACTTCTTAACTACGAAAACTTGATACCACAACCTCTTCTGAGAACTCTCAGGGAACCTGACGTTCTTCTAGTTTGATCAGTTAGGCCTTCCTTTAGTTAGGACTTATAAGTGACCTTCCTGACTACGACTTCGACTTCGACTTCGAGGTTATGAAACCGGTGGACTACGTTTCTTGACTGAGTAATCTTTTCCGGGTCTAAGACCCTTTCTAACTTCTGTCTTCCTCTTCCCTTGCTGTCTCCTACTTTACCAACCTACCGTAGTGACTAAGTTACCTGTACTCAAACTCGTTCGAGACCCTCTAACCTCTCCTGTACCTTCGGACCGTACGACTACAGGTACCACAGGCTTTCTCAGCCTGTACTGAATCGTTGACTTGTTGTTGTTTTTTGAGATTTATGGTTTCAGTTTTATTATAATTTAATATTTATCTGTAGATGTCTATTAACAGAATAGTTCCTTTTACTGAATCCTTTTTAAAATTTAACTAGAGGTATGAAAATAACAATTAAACGTTAAGAAATTAGGAGGAATTAGTCGACTGATTAGTCCATTCGTAAACCCAAGTGATATTGTAATGTCGAATTTTAAATGGAAAGACGTTACATAAAGGATAGGGTATATTTTGAATAATACCTGTACTAGATTTTAATAGATAAGGTTTGGAGTATAAGGTTGCCCACTTATTTGTTTTCGATTTGTGTATACCCTTTTGAATCGAATAGTTACGTGACAAAGATTTATTTTCTCATTTTAGAATTTGATAAAAGTCTCCATTCAATCTTCGATCTTTCGTCAGGATGTCATAGAACTATTGAATTTACGATAGTATTTTAGGAGACCAAATGTGTTCTATTTACGTCTCCATCTTCCTCTCTTGGTGTTTAACGGACTACAGATTTTACCTTCGTCTTTGTGTCTCACACATTACACTTTATAAGACTTGAGAGGTCCACAGATATATACTTTGGGAGGACTAGAGTCACACTTCTCCCTAAATTGACGTATATACTAGTGGACAAAACTCTCCTCTCCATTTATATCATTATATACGATATCCTTTTATTTGTATCTTTGTTTCGTGGTACTTCGTGTTCTTGACGAGTATAAAAAGGGTAGTAAAGTAACGACTCGATCTCTTATATTTTCTATTGACACCATCGGTGAAGTACTGAAGAGTCAGTATAATCTTGATTACTTTCATGTTACTAGGTTAGAATGATTCTTTTGCACATAATCAAAATTTTTCTCGTGGTTACTTTCGAGAGAGTCTTATAAGAGGATATTCGAGAATTTTCAATCAAACTTTTAACAGTTATGTTGACCCCAAGAAAAGTTAAGTCGACGTCCAATGTTTCCTTATGATTTCTATGAAGTTTTTAACTACGTTATAGTCTTTTAAAATTTGATATAATGTGGTTAATACTGTACTATATTACTTTTGGTACTGTCGATTTTTACTTTTCTACGGGTGTTTACTATTAATCTTTACGTAAATGTTCTATTAAGTCGAAAGGGGTCATCTTTTTTATAACAGGAAAGAACGAAACAATAACCATCTTTTGTAAAGTCTCCGGTGTCTAAGAATTTCATAATGTTTCAGATTTATTATGTTTTTTTAACCGGTAGTCTTATTCATTACGAAGTCTAAATGTTCGGGGTCACTTCGTTCTAAATCGATATAATTAATCCCCACACAATGCAGAATCTCATCCATTGTCTACCTATGGCACGTCGTATTTACACGTGTGGTTACCCACTCTACAAGTATTACGACTTCCCGTTCTCTCTCTACATATCGAACCCTTCACTACACCTATTAATGAACAGTAATTTGTCGTCTCATTAACGAAGTCGTATAAGGGTTCATTGATAAGGTGTACTTTAGAGTTGTACAGGAACCTGAACGATTTGTATGTATCAACAGAGTCTATTAAAATCGTTTTTCTTAGTCGTCACTTACTACGTAGTGTGAAGTTTTCTTTTGGTAACAAATAATAAATCAGAGTGTTTTGTGAAATCCCTGAGATTTGTAATTATTGTCTCTCTATTTTTCGGTAACTAAAAATATAATTATTCTGAAACCATTCTGGAGTCTTGGGTGAGAAAAGATTGGACGAGTCTGATGTACGGACTATTTTGAATGTTATATATGTAAATTAATAAATTTTATAGAAGAGAAGAAAACCTTTTGACAGTATATAAGTTGTAAACTTAAAGTATGATTCGTTTAAAAGTTTTTAGATTCAATGATATCCTACAACAGACTTTAGTTACCTATGTCTTCTAAGACCCATCGGTTTTGTTTCCCTCACCACATTTAGAGTTTCAGAGTTGTATGGGATCTTTGTCGTTTGTTTTTGGTTTTTAGTCCTCCTTGTTTAATTTAATATCTTTGAGTACTGAATTGTATCGACCTTTTGTCTTTAAACAGTTGAAATTTAATGAACATTCATATTTACATTTGTAATTTAATCTCGTACGAGAGTGACCTCGAGAACGGTGATCGAAAGTGTCTCTGGTTCTCATCAAGTTCTCTTAAATATCTCTTTCTTCTCCCCTGATTACCGTCTAGACTTACACTAAATGTTGGTGAAGATTTTTCGGTCAACCTATACATTTTTAACACTTTTCAGTTGTCAAGCTATACTCGTGACTGTATCTCTTCCCTGACCTTTTCTATGTAACCTCTACTGTTCCGTTAGAATCGTTCGAAAGTACAACCTCTCTCTTCTGTCGAAGAAACCTTTGATATGTGTCTCTTTATTTCTTTGTTCTCCTTTATAAATCGTAGGGTATTCTGTTTTCTTTTAAATTTTTAGTTTCCTGTGTACTAATAAGGATTCGGTACGGTAGGTCCTTTTTTCGTTATGAACGGGACGTCACTATCTTATCTCATGTGAAGTTAATCCTTGTAGTATTGGTGGGATTGTGTGACTTTTTTGTCTGTCTCTTGTTGTTTTTTGAGGATATTTTTATTTTAACTCTGACTATTGGGTTTGTTAAGTAGACTACTTTTAAGATGGGGTGAGGGTTTTAAAAAGTTTCGTTTCCCTTTGACATTACATTGTGAGTTTCCAATTTATAGGAGGTTGACTGTAATCCATCTACTTTTTATTTACATTTTGATTCTCCTTTACGTACTAGTCTTTTTCTTTATTTTTAACTAACTTGAGTCTTTTTTAGCTATTAGTATGGTGTCACTTGTGATTTAATGTTTTATGATTTGTTTTTCTAAAGTTTCTTTTATATTGTTCTCTATCATATTTTATATATCATGTTTTATATCATGTTTTTATATTGTCTATCATGTTGTTATAGTTAAATATTCACTTATTTTACTTTAACTGTGTTTTTATGTTTCCCAGTGTTTGTTTCACCAACTTTATCTTCTACCCGTTTTCCTTTAAGTTAAATGTACCTTTAGTTTAAAGATTTCTTATAAAATTACCTTGTCTCTTACCTTATCTTTATTATAAACTTTATGATGAATTTATTCCATAAGTAATACTTTCTTATGTGACTTTTTCTGGTGGACCGTAGTTCCTTTTTTCTGAAAGTTACTAGTTGAGGATCATTTTGGTCATTTATAATTTTCCTTTTTTAAGAGTCCCATAGGTCGCGAGGGGGGGGTTTTTAACGGATATTATTACATTTTTCTTTTCTTTTCTTTTAATTTGATCGTTTCAAATAGTTTATGTTTTGAGTTTCGTTTCATGACTCGAAAAAGTGTTTTGAGGTCCTTTATTTCAACTGGGATTTCTAAACGACGACGACGACGACGACGATTCAGTGAAGTCAGTACAGGCTGAGACGCTGGGGTCTCTGCCGTCGGGTGGTCCGAGGGGTCAGGGACTCTAAGAGGTCCGTTCTTGTGACCTCACCCAACGGTGAAGGAAGAGGTTACGTACTTTCATTTTTCACTTTCACTTCAGCGAGTCAGTACGGGTTGAGAATCACTGGGGTACCTGATATCGGATGGTCCGAGGAGGTAGGTACCCTAAAAGGTCCGTTCTCCTGACTCACCCCACGGTAACGGAAGAGGCGGATTTCTAAATGTAGGTCGATTAGATGGAAACTCATAGTTTGGATGTCTTTTTTGACAAAATTTGTACCTTATCAAGTTCCTTAAGGTACAGATATTCCGGAACTCTTTAGACAATCTTCTACTTGAAGTGGGTTGATTCGTTAATGACCCCTTCAATTCAGTTTTCAATTGTCACACGTAAATGCATAAATAAACATCTGTACTCTGTGTTTCTGTCCAATTTGTGTCCTTTATTATGCGATGTACTATATGTGTCATATAATATATTACTTACAAGAGTGTTTCATCTTTCTTACGACTATTTTGTTACCCTATTCTTTCTTTCCCTTTCTTATTTCATCTTGTTCGAACAACGTATCCTTTGTCCATCCATATGGTGATTTTCAACTGTTTGGTCTGTACTTTTTCAATTTTAAAATTCAACTCTTATTTCTGTTTTAATGTTTACACTGATGAATTTGTTTTTATTTCTTGAGTCTCTACGGTTTCCGTATCGATCTCGTTTTGGTCATTCTCTGAAATTGTGTGACGACTATCTACCCCATCTGATTTTTAACTTTTCTTAAAATTGGGACTTTTATATTAATCATTCTTTCTAAGATATATATAATTTAAAATGTAGACCTTTTACCTTTTATTTGGAAAGAGATATACTTTGTAGTGTTTTACTTAGTACATAATCCAGTGTTCCTTTCATAGTTATTCAAGATATTTTGTCTATATTTGTGGTGAGAACAAAGTCACTTTGTTTTGATCTTTAGTAGATTCGTCTAGACACCTTCCGGAGAGGATTGACCCGTAAATTTTTTTTTAAAAATTCGGTAAAAACCTATTTTCCCGTTTATGGTTGTTTTTTGACAGAAAATTTTTACTATTACTTTTGGGATGTATAGTCTATAAAAATGTCCTGACCAGTCTCCTTTTGAGTATCGGAATTTGTAGGGAAAGTTACTTTGACTTTCATGTTTTTGTTTACTTAATAGAGGTCTCGGTCTTTACCGTCGGGTTCAGAGATTGTGAGAGGTAGAGAGAGAAAAAGACAAGGTGGAGACTGAGTCAGTCTTTTTTCGAAAGGTGAAAATTTCTAAGTACACTATATATTCATAATTTTATAGTCAAGTATTTCCACAAACTTTATTTTAAAATATATTGTACCACTAAGTATGTACATTTTGATTTCTTTCTGTAACGTCCAAGAGTAACAAGAAAGAGAAACCAGGACTATTCCGTTTTCTCAAGGACCCTTAACTTGAGGGACCTCCATAATTATATACCGGATCACAGTCTCTATGGTCTGATGATCTGTCCAGACTAAAAAGTATTAAGTAAATAAATGAGGTAAAACAAAGTAAAAAATAAGGTAAGAGAGAAAAAGTAGTAGAGAATTATATGTCTTTCTGTCTTCTTTTTTCAACCAGTCAAAGTCCATTTTATCCAGTCCAAGGATGTCTTTGGTTTAAAACTCTGTGTGAGGACAGACGTTAGTGTAGGGAGAACATAAAAATTAGTAGGGTATGTCTGGAGACTGTCCGTCGAGAGGAACCGGAAAGGGGGACACCGTCCTCGTCCAATAGTCGGTTGAGGATACTCGAGTCGTCTCTAAGTGTCAATGATTACGAGAAGACCATAAATTCGAAAATTGTGAACATGTCCTTCATTCCCTCTGTTCTTACCGGAAGAATGTCTTTTTCATCTTTTCATCTCGTCGTAAAATCGGAGGGAATGGAAGAGAGAAAGTACCTATAGAATTTAAAAATTTTGTAAACTATTTTACTATGTGTAAGAATATATTCTTGTTAAAATTCCTATTTATTCCTATTTATAGATTTAACACTATATTGGGTCCCCTCAAGATTTTTGGGTTACTGTCGTTCTTTTCCGTTTTACAGATATCTCATCTTTTGTGGTTCGATTTACCGTTTACCTGTCCTTCTTTTGTAATCTCGTCTACATTGTCTACTTCTAATTATAAATAATATATGTTGCTGACTTTATTTTTGTCCGTCTCTAATAGTTATAGTTGATTTTGTTTTTGTTTAAAATTTTTACAGGTTGTAGTGTTTATTAAATTCTTTATGTTTATTTTAGTTCTATGAGAACGGTACTTTAATGTTTAACTTCTAAAAATATTATAGACAATAATCACTCTTATACCTTTTTCTTAGTAAGAGAATTTTACAACCACTTTTACATTTTAATTTGTTGAAATGATCTCCCGTTGTCTCGGTTACGGGTGGTTTTAATTTTTAGATGTATGGTAAATTGAAGGTATAGATTGAAAGAGAATAAGATTTGTTCGTGTGAACATTTAAAAGTATATTTATTTCCTTATTTCCAGACCTTATTATGCGTCGTTTACCTATTACCAAAGGATACCCTTTCCTTGACATACGCTCATTTTTCTCCTTTCTCCATGAACATGAAATATTAAGTTATATAAGATTGGACTACAAACTTATAAATATAGTTCTTACCAAAGTACGTATGTACATATTAAAGGATTCAATAAAAAAATTTTCTGGTGTCATTTAACTTCTATAACACATACTAATCTTATACAGTCTATGAAAACCAATATTACTGTGAAAAGTTGTATAAGAAATCAGAGTCACAAAAATATGAAAGGAAACACGAAAGGATAAAAACATTAGATAGAATCTAAAACCATACCTAAGGTGTTATTATAGAAGGTCAAGTTTTTTAGATTGTCATTTAACAGATTTTTGAAATAGGATAGATATTACTATAAAATGAAAATCACTGTTGTAATAAGTAAAGATGTTAAAGATTAATCAAAAAAAATTATAGGTGTGTAAGAATAAACCAAGGTGGACTGATTGATTTCTTAAAGAGTGAGATCAGGTTACTTTCAATAAAATAGTGAATGGGATACCCCCCTTTTTACTATAAATAAAATTTTAAAAATCGTCTAGGTATGTAATTGGATTAAAATAATTGTATATTTCGTTTAAGTACAAACACGTTGACTATATCGACAGAAAGAGTTTTCATCTAAAGAAGTACAAAAGTACACTAAATATGACTTATACCATTTCACCGGGACGTCTATAATCTAGACTACTCAATCTGGTTTATTGACTCTTCCCACTGTTTTTGTCTAGTCGTTCATAGTATTTACAAATTAAAAGTAACAAGGTTAGAACAAAGTTGAGGTAAAAATTTAAAAGCACTAATAAGTTTTCGTTCTGATATACGAATAACGAAGGGAACACCGAGTCGACCATTTCTGAGGTGAACGTTACAACCTCTGGACCCGAGCTAGGGACCCAATCCTTCTAGGGGACCTCTTCTCTTTCCAATGGGTGAGGTCATAATAAATTCAAACCTATAAGTCCGAAGTCTTTAAAACGTCATGAAAGAAATAAGTCAATTCTAAAAATATAATCCTAATTTCACGGTTTATGACGTTGTTCCTAGTCGTCAACAGTCAGTTCACTTTATCCAAGAAAATTTCGTTCCCTAGTATTTCTCATTACGTTCTATAATTTATCAAGTAAAATTGAATCTTTACATTTATTTGTAACTGAACAGTTAGAAAACTACAATAAATTTCTATGTTTTGTTGATAAATCCTTATCGATTATGGGTGAGGTCATAAGAACGGACCTTTTAGGGTATCTGTCTCCTCGGACCGTCCGATACCCGAGTGTTTCTCAACCTTTCCTAAATCGGTGACTCGTACTTACGTACTTGTTATTTTCATTAATTATATTAGTAGGAGATAATAATTAAATAAGGACAAAAGGTATGGAGGATCGTGTATGAGACGTGATAGATTTACTTCCAGAATTTATTTGATAAGTCTATCTACCCATCTATCTACCTGTCTATTTGTCTACTTACCTTTACTTAGTTGATAAGTCGTCTTTCGTGGTTAGACTAGAATTTAATCAGTATGGACCATACTGGATCAATACTAGTCTCTTTTCCGTTTAGACTAAAGTTTAATCAGTTTGGATCACACTGGATCAACACTAGTCTCTTTACCGTTTTGGTTCACCGTTCATCCATTCTATCTTGTTCCACTCTTTTACCTTCTTCAGTTCTCGTCTTCGTGTCATTTTCGTGGAGTACCTCCTCCGTGCGGGAGTTGATTCCGTCTCCTCTTCCAAAACGTTAGTTTACGTGTCACCGTCTCTACTACTGGACACCCGGTGTTACTGTAATCGAATCTTATCGTCTTTACACACCTTCAAGACGTACTGATTCTTGTCTTCGTTTGACACGTTCTTTTGTGTACGAGAAGGAAAATTGGTGTAAAACAGAACGATACTGACATTTGTAAAATTTATTTTTATACTTTTCTCAAGTTGACAGATCGGGTAGGAGGAGTAAGATGGATGTCATTTAACAATAATCCGTATTGTTTCCCCTCGTCCATAAGGTTTACCAGTTAACGCCCATTTTTCAATTATCTATATTGTACTTAGTTTTATATTATTTTTGTCCTTTTCCACTCAGTCAAGTCAAGTCAGTGAGTCAGCACAGGTTGAGAAACGCTGGGGTATTTTGAATCTGAGTAAATCATGGAATGTCGTGAGTACTTCCTTTCCTTTTGAGAATAATTATTATATATAATTTGTGGTTACGTACAGTCCATAATATTCCATACGAAGACCAATAGTGAAGTGAATTGTGAATGACACGTGAAAACACTTCATAGTAAGTCAAGTCAACTCAGTGAGTCAGCACGGGCTGAGAAACGTTGTGGTACTTAACGTCGTGTGGTCCGGAGGGACAGTAATGAGAACGAAATATTTATTACTTTAAGTTCACACATCGTGACGAATGAGTAGTTACTCTCTTAATCGTTATCCAGACTAAGGTGTAGGGGTAATGAAACAGTAATCGTGGCACGTACAATATACTAAAAATTTTTAATCACCAACCGTTGTTAGAAAGGGACTTTAACTCGGTCACACTGACATAAATGGGTCTCACAGTTCTTATAACAGGGTCTTCAGTACCTGGTGGAAAAAGAACTAGTGTCACGTGATGATCATCCACTCAAGGAGATATAAAATAAACATGTTTGTTAAGAAGGAAGTTTGATTTAATGTCGTTTTTGTGAATGGTGTTTCCTTTAACGATTGTTTTAGTAATAGATGGAGTCATGTTTGATTACGATAATGGAGGTCCTTTGTCTTCGTTGACTTAATGTATTATCTTTATAATCAAATCTTCCAGTGGCCTACAGTCCTACGTAGTAAAATGTCTTCGGAGGACTCTGTGATAAGTAGTCTTTAATGTTACGAACTTTGTGGTTCAAGTTACGGTACTAAGTCGTCTAGAGAGAGAAAGGATCGTGGTCAATACTTCTAGACCTTCCCCCTCCTGTCAATAAGAGAAGGACTTTGTAAAGGAAAGTGAACATTTCTTCTCTGTTTTGGTCTCTTCGGAGAGATTCGTTGTGAAATAATTTATATGTAGATTATGGGATGTATTTATATATATCGGACATGGGTCTTTAGTCGAATTCCTCCTCGATTGAGGGTTCGGGACTAAATTATTACTTTGATTCTGAGTCATTTCCTAAATAGGTTAGTTTACTACTAACTTTCTTGGTGTTCATTTCTCCCCATTGTTATAATATGATAACGAGAGTCGATCTATTTTCGACGAGAGTCGATCTATTGTTTTGTACTTTGTTTCTATGCTTTCAATCACTATAAAAGTAGGAAGATACAGCAAATTTTTGAAGTCGGAAAAGAAGACCTAGGATGTGAATGTATCATTTCCTTAAACCACTTTTAGCTCAGTAATCGTAAACGTTGTGTGATTTTATGAAAGGATTGAGATGTGAATTACATTCACTTGGACTTTATCGTAAGTTATTAGTATAATGCTATTCCTATGGATACAAATTTTTACTAACCATTCTGGACGCATATATGAGATTTCACGATTAAACCCTAATTTTTCGTTAATATTAACGGTTTCTGGTATGTGACTAGTGACTAAGATGGTGAGACATATGTCTTATGACATCTGTCGAGTACAATTTGTATTAGTTCTTTGAGATCATCTCGTTTTCTTTGTCTTTCTTTTTAAATAACCTACAGCTCACTTAACTTTAGACGTTTAAACAGAAAAAGACTAAAATTAAGGTTCTGAGTGAAAAATATTTCATGTATCCTTTTTAATAATCATGATCCCTAGTTCATGTGAGACAATTAAATTATACACGGGATAATTTGAATTTTTTAATTCAAAAAATTACAGGACAATGTCTGGAGAAAAATGTAATTCCAATGATGACGTTTTATTATATAAATGGTTCAAGAGAGACATAGTTTAATTTTTCGACCTTGTTTTCTCATATTTTTTGTAATAAAATTAACAAAAAAATTAATGTATGATAAATGTAAAGAATTTAAAATTTTGACGCATAAAAGACGGTGATACTAAGGATAAAATAGTTTTGTGTAGGGATTACAAGTGGTATAAGATTATGTATTTTATATGATGTTGGTGAAATCTTATTAGAAATCGATATAGAAACTATCGTTCTGTATGTATGTATATGGGATACAGGGTTCTTTAAGATAAGAATCTAGTTTTCGGTTCTCTGTAAATATATATATACTCTTTTAAATTCGACATAGATATCAAAGGTTTTTTAGTCATTGTTGGGGTTACAGATAATTGTCATCTCGACTTTATATTTAACAGGTCATTAGAATGTCTCTTTGTGAAGTATCGTCATTTTTACTTGAAAGAGATGTGTATCACCCCTACTTCAGTAGCTGTATAACAACTCACTTTCTTCAGTCTGTGTTTTCTCATACATCATGTATTAAACTAAATGTATGTGGAAATTTTTGTCCGTTTTGATTAGATACCCCGATTATTAGTAAACCCACTCTGTCACTGGTCTTCCCTCGGACTCCTTATACTGCAAGAGACTCAAGTAGACACACCACCAATGGACCGTTGGTGGACCGGTTTCAAATGGTTCGTCATGAGAATGTTACGTATGAGTAAAGAGGAACGGACAATATAATTATGAAGCTGAATTCTAGTAGTGAAGTTTGTAATTAGTATGTAATCTTGAAAGGATTCTGACGTAGGACCTCATTACTTACGTAGGATCGTTACTTAATAATAGATAGTCTCAATAGTCTCAGTAGTTCAAGATCAGTACTGAAAGATGATTGATTAGTACACTAAAAATTATATTAAATTGGAATTTCGAGTTGTAAGTCTTTTGCTTCTAGTACCGTAGGCCAGGGTAGTGAAGTACCGTTTATCCACCCCTTTGTCACCTTTGTCACAGTCTAAAATAAAACCCCCCGAGGTTTTAGTGACGTCTACCACTGACGTCGGTACTTTAATTTTCTACGAATGAGGAACCTTCTTTTTAATACTGGTTAGATCTCTCGTATAACTTTTCGTCTCTGTAATGAAACGGTTGCTTCCAGACAGATCAGTTCCGATACCAAAGAGGTCACCAGTACATACCTACACTCTCAACCTACACTTCTTTCGACTCGTGGTTTCTTAACTACGAAAACTTGACACCATAACCTCTTCTGAGAACTCTCAGGGAACCTGACGTTCCTCTAGGTTGGTCAGGTGAGATGTCCTCTAGTCGGGACCCACAAGAAACCTCCTTTACTACGATTTCGACTTTGAGGTCATGAAACCGGTGGAGTACGCTTCTCAACTGAGGAATCTTTTCTGAGACTACGACCCTCCCTAACCCCCGTCCTCCTCTTCCCCTGCTGGCTCCTACTCTACCGACCTACCGTAGTGGCTGAGCTACCTGTACTCAGACTCACCTGAGGCCCTCAACTACTACCTGTCCCTCCGGACCGCACGAGGTTAAGTACCCCAGCGTTTCTCAGTCTGTGTTGACTCGCTGACTTGACTTGACTTGGGGAGTGACTAGTAAGATTATAAGTTTGTGTAGAGTCTAGAAGACCTCTTAAAAAAAACTTTTTATAATTTAGTAAAAATAAATAAATTGTTCATAAATACACTCGAATGACAACCCAACTGGTTTTGTGAACAAGTCCAAAAATATCTCTACATACCCTTTTGGGTTTGCTTGAAAAACCGAGTGGGTTATATATATTCTGTGACAACGTCTTTGAACAGCGAAAATGTGATCACCTTTCTTTAATCTTTTATACGTCGTTTGTACTCTTCCCGTCTTCCTTCTGTATTTGACGTTAATCATTAACCTTTCATACTAAAGAATCAGGAGGAAGTACAGGATGAGAAACGCTTGGGTACCTGACATCAGGCGGTCCGAGGGGACTTAATCTTTTCATGTCTATATGTGTGTGGTTTACTTAAAAAGTTAGGTCATATTTGTGTAGACTTGTGTGTTTGTGTCTTCCCTTTGAGCGAAAGCTATTGATAAAGTAATACGAGACTTCATTTAGAAGAGGGTTCCAATTGTGAGGTCGTATTTAGGAGTACTCATTCAGAACTATTGTATACTTTATAAATTCGTAAAGGAATTTTAGTGTCTCCTGTCTTGACCTTGGTTTCTCCGTCTCAAAAGTTTCTTTCTCTAATCCAGTTTTAATTCTTCCTTGAAATTCGTTGGTTTTATAAAATTTTCCGTCACAATTTTCTCTTTGCTACGACCTGACATTTCTTCGTTCTTAAACATAAACCCTCCCTAAACTGGATGTTCTGAAGAGATACTAAATTAAGTTTCTTATTTTAATAGTCAATCCTCGAAACTTTTATATAATTTTATACTGTATAAAATTTTATAAATAACGTACATTTGTTATTTTCCGTATATGTTTTAATGTAAGTATTATTTAATTATAAATTTCATGAGATAGTATCTAGAATTTTAGAATAATATTAATATGTATATACCATATTATATTTAATTTAAAATATAAGGAAAAAATGACTTGTAATATATATTCATAAAAATTATACAGTTAAAAATGAGATTAAGATCGATCCAATTATTCTTACAAACATAGTCATTTATGTGGTAAGAATTTTTCTTTATTTATACATAAAGATTTTTTCGTTATAATAAAGAATTTTAGATAAAATTATTGGAAGATCCTGTTTTCACGTTTTGTGTTCGTTTGATTTTTTTTTTTGTTTTTTTGAATACATACCCATGATTTTAGTTTGGTGGATTTTTAAGTTTATTGTCTTATTTTGTCGTTACTTTGAGTAACTCCGACGAGACAAAGACGGTGAAGGATCACCGGCGTTTAATAGAAAGTAGTCAATTTGGGTTGGTGCGACTTTTAGGAACGTTGACGGATAATATGTGTGATCTGTAAATATCTTATAATGGTTGTCTATAAATAACACATCGACATCGGAAAAGATTAGGTAAGAGGTGTGATATCAATGTTACCAGAAGGATTTTACTATTAAAATAGTTCAGTACGGGGAAGATTTTCAGTATTTACAAAAAGGGAAGATAGTGTCCTAGTGTATATTCAAGGAAGTTTCCTGAGAAACCCACTGTACGGGACCAATGAACACGTCGGAATGAAGAGGGGTGAGGTAGACCTGAATCAAAAAGTTGGTGTACCGAGATTAAAGTCCAAGAGACTTGAAACCCCTAAGAGTAGAGATTTGTACTCGACAGTGAAGACGGATCTTGTGATGAAGGACTAGAAAGTAGGATTGAAGATGAGTCAGAGTTATAACTGAACGTTTTTCCTTTCTAGAAGTACCTCTTCTGGAAGAACCGAGTGGTGTATGGGTGACGAAGTGGAGATGTCGGTAGAGTACCACCCAATACCGTGAATGGGTGGCAGGAGTGGTAGTCGTTCTGCCCCTGATAAAGAGACGGAGACGAGACACGGGTGACTGTGGATCTTTTACGTAATAGACAATGTACTCACTTACTATTTTACGGTCGACAACTATATTGTAACCATGACCCAAGAACCTTGTGATGGGTCTTATTCTTATATAAAGGGTTGGTTTATTGAAGGATCAAACCCGTAAACGAATTGAACTTTTTCATCTCATATTCTCATCCATTGGTACTGGTTTAATGGAATGGAGAAGTTCGAAATAGAGGACGATGACATTTGACTCCTCGTAAGTGGTAAAGTAGGACACCACATTGATAGGTAAGTGACTATTTCGGTCTTTTGGACGGTAGTAGGAACAAAGGAGAGAGAGGAAGATAGTATGGATTAGGTTAGGTTTTCAGATATGGATGGATTTTTCTCTATAACGTTAGATAGGTGACGAGGGATAAAGAAAAAAAGAAAGGAGTGCCTATTAGGTCGGAAAGATAACCCGAAAGTCCATATAAAAGGGTAAAAACGGTGGTAGGTTCAATAAACAGTGTCTCGTCAGTCTTTTTGAAATAGTTTGATATTTAAATTGACAACGAGATGAATTAGAGGGAGTTATTGTAGGGTGACGGGATAATTTATTACATCGGGAATTTTTATAGAGGTTTAAGTAGGGTAAGTTGATATGGGTTTGTTTTAAGGTCTGTATGACCGGTGGAAAGTGTAGAACGCAGTATAGTTCGAAACAGGACGGAGTCTCGGAAACGTATACGACAAGAGAGACGGATCTTGTGACAAGGGAGGTACACACTATTTCAACCAAGGAAATGAAGGAAGTCGAAGTCACAATGAAGAGAAGTCTCTGTAAAAGGGACTTGTACCGTAGATTTAACAAGGGAGTCGAGCGTAAGGACAATAAGAGATAATAGTACGAAAGGAAGAAACATAAGTCGTGTAAGAGTACATGTCTCCGTACGGAGTCATGTGTCGTTGACTGATAAAGGAAATCTACAAAATTCCATTTTTTTTTTTTTTTCTTTCTTTCTTTTCTTCCCTTCGACATGTACCCGTCTTGTATACGTCAGATAAAACTACACTCGTGTCCAAGGAACAAAAGAGATTTTAAGTGGAAGTCAGACTGTAGGTAGTCAATTCGACCTATTTACGGGAGACAAGACTGATAATAACAATAACGTATTCAATGGACTCTATTCCGTTCCTAATTATATTAACTCAGTTATATTCATCTATCGATAATGGAGTCTTTCCACTCTATACTAGTACCCCTTTACCTTTCATTTCACGAACTGTCAAAACTATTCTCTTTGTTTAGGTCTTTCAAGACTTTTACTTCACGGTGAATTCCCACCACCGTAATCCTTCGGTGGAACACTATTCCGAAACCTCCTTTTTTTTTTTTTTTACTCCGTTTTGTTGCAAACTCGGGGTCTCTGTGCACTGATATTTGTCCTTATTATGACTACCCCTATCTGTCTCCTTGTTTCTATTTGGGACTAATAAAGTGTAAAGTGTATACCAAAAAAAGGATCTTAAAAGGGACATGTCTTTATAAGTCGTACTTTTAACCTTTAAAGTATGTCCTACTGGATCTTACATTAGGTTTAAAATACTCAGTTGGTTAAGAAAATATTGAGGATCCGGTTAGATTATAACGACTTACACATTATAATGATTACACTCCAGCCTATTTTTACGGTTCATCTAGATGAGATTCCTTTTACAAAGGTGACACGAAGTACTCTCGACCTACGTGAGTCCAAGTAAAATGTAAAAAGTGGACTCCATATTAAACGAGGGTGGTGAGTCGTTATTCGTCGACACACGTTATTCGGGGTACAGTGTCTGCTGTAATCTGGTAGAGGACCCCAAATGTCTTACAACTAAGGATTGCCGGTCTAAATTGTGAAGTCCCCTTATATTTTCGGTCGTTCGTTGATGTCTTCCTCTTCATTATGTACCACAAACTAATAAACTACTGACGTTGAATAATATCCCTAACCAATGGTGTCTTTGATACTAGACATTTACCGGGACTACCCTTTACGATTTTTTATCATACAACACGTTTTTGACTTGACTGAGTGACTTGTTGTCTCTACTCACCGTGGTTCCCCCTAATGGACCACCGTCAAGACCCATTATCAGTTGTCCAAACTTACAGATCAGTTTTGTGATTACAGGGTAAACTGTTGGGACCGGAGGTGACTTTGTGGACGATATAACCCATCTAAAAAAAAAAATTCCGTCGAGACAATATCTTAAGAAATATAATTGACTTTTAGATGGAGTTGATAAAGATGGGCAAGTCATATTTATTAGATATTAGGGATCTTGGTTGTCTTATTTAGTTTTAACAGAAGATGTAAAAATGTTTGTAAACCTCTTTCGATAATGACCCACCCGGTGTCAGGTAGACGTTGTAGAATACCTTTTTGGACTTACTTGAAAACTTTTCGAGTCACGTATACGAGTAAGAGGAATAGAAGTCTAATTTGACGTCATCGAATAAGTTGACATTGGAACCAACATCCCGTACCACAACTCAGTGAAATTACTAGATTGGTGATAGAAGAGTCATACAACGATAGTGATATAGAGTTGTTAGTTTCGGTTCACGTGATTGCATTGTAATTTTCGGTTGTATATGTGATTCACAAAACGTACAGAATACGGTAGTTTAGGATTATTCCCTTCTTGACGTTCATGGTAGAATCTTACTCCTATAACTCCTGATGTCTTTATCTTCAAGGACGATCTCCGACATATCAATCTCTGTTCATGTCCTTAACTTATGTACCAACTGACGTTTCGGACTGGGGACAGGTTCTGATGAATATTCGACCGTTCTACACTCGTCTTCTCTCCCCTTATCCCCCATTCTCTTCAAAGACTTGTAGACAATTTGGGATTAATACAATAAAAGATATATTTGACTGAACTCGGTGGATACACAAGTCAAATTGTTGAGAAGAGGTTCTTTAACTTTTTTTTTTTTTACCACCCCCCTGGATTTGGTCCGTTTCAACTCCTACCTCAACAGGTTATAGAGTCCTTCTTCAGACTTGAATGGTATCAATGTTCCGGTGACCTATGAAATTCACTGTCTTAATATGTGAATGATTTCATTGAAATGTAAATTGAGATTACTAACTATACACACCTACCTATCTTTCTTTCGGTATGACCTCCGACTCTCGTCATTTCATTGAGAGGGTTGTCAGGATTATTTGAGACGTGTTTTCAGATTTGATCTATTGCAGTGTCGTTCAACCTTGTTCCATATACTCAAGTTTTGTACTTCTGTTGGATATCCTATCCTCTTTTTAAACGCTTTATATATTGGTCATTGTCTAATTATAAGTTTTATTTATCGAGTATGTTAAGTTGTATTTTTTTTAAACTGATCTCTTTCCCGTCTTCTTGACTTATCTGTAAAAAGGTTTCTCTTTTACGTCTATCGGTTATTCAGGTACTTTTTTTACGAGTTGTGGTGATTAGTCTCTTTACGTTTAGTTTTAGTATTACTTTATAGTAGAGTGTAGACAGTCTTACTTTCACTTTTCACGACCAGTGAGTCAGTACAGGTCGAGAAACGTTCGGGTACATGGTATATCAGACAGTCCGAGGACTCCGGTACCTTAAGACCTCCGTTCTTATGACCTCACCCATCGGTGAGGGAAGAGTTTCCCTAGAAGGGTTAGGTCCCTAGCTTTAAGGATTGACGTCCGTGTAAGAAATGGTAGACTCGGTGGTCCTTTCGACAGTCTACCAGTAGTACTTTTTCCTGTGTTTATTTACAAACACTCCGACCTCTTTTCCCTAAGGAGGATATGACAACGACCCTTACATTTGACCACTTCGTGCTACCTTTCGTAATACGTCCAAGGAGTTTTTTGGATTTTTATCCTTATGACATAATTGGTCGTTAAGGTGAGGACCCGTATATAGACTTCTTTTACTTTTGTAATCAAATTTTTGTATGTACGTGATGTTACAAGTATCGTGGTAAAAAATATTGTCGGTTCCATGCCTTCGTTGAATTCACAGGTAGTTGTCTACTTACCTATTTCTTCTACACCACATATATATATATATGGTGTCTTATAGTGAGTCGGTAAATTTTTTTTCCTTTCTTTAAGACGGTAAAGGTTGTGGTAACTACTTGGACTTCCCATAATACGAATCACTTTATTCCGTCTCTTTCTGTTTATGAGATACGATAGTGAACATACACCTTAGATTTTTTATTTTGTTCACTTACTTATTGTTTTGTCTTTATCTGAGTGTTTATGTCTCTTGTTCGGTCACCATCGCTCTCCCTTCCGTCTTCACCGTTCCATCACCAAACATAGAAAATTAGGAGATGGGAATTTTATTTTTACGATGTTCTTACATAATATATCGTGTCCCTTATATCGGTTATAAAATAATTTTTAAATATTTACCTTGGATTGACTATTTTTATAACTTAGTAATACGACATGTAGAATTTGATTATAACATTTAGTTGACACGAAGTTTATAAAAATTACATATCTTTGTCTCCATCTATACAAATATCATTCTTTGACTCCTTCAAAAAAAGGTCAAAACATAAAATATTATTAGACTCCAGTTAAGGTACCCTCGTCTCCCATCACCTCCCTTATCCTTCAACTTGAACTCGTACCGTCGTTTCTAAATCTTATTATAAACTTCCCTTACCTCACTCTTACTGTTCCCTTTCCGTAAGGATACTACTTGTTGAGAGACTCGGGTTAAGTAAACAACGGACACTATAGGAGGTGATGAAAGAAGAGTATTTATCTTGAAGTGTAAACTAGATTTTTAGGATAATTTCACAAATAATACTATTTTATCAACGTACAAATAAAAGTTTGATCTAGTACAAAGGAAGTTACGATTTAAGGGTTAGTAAGAGATTTTGTATCGTCTACGAGAAAAATACATTTCTTTCTCTCGGTCAATAACTAAGTAGATTAATATGACGTCAGGGTGTGAAGAGGTACAATCTTCGGTTTGTTTCATCAAAAAGTATTCATTTTATGTCTTATAAGTATTTTAGAAAAAGATTATTATCGTTCATTAAGTGCACTTAGACGGGATGTTTATTCCGGTAATACAGGTATGTAAAAAAAAAGGTATACGGGTTTATTGTAGTAATCATAGTAATTGTCTTGATCTTAAGACCCTGTCAGAAGTCTTTGATACTTTAATCGTAATTTGATACGTAGCAACCGGGATCCACAGGAGGAACATCTTTGACTCGAAGACGGTAGATGAATGACCGACTGAACGGAAGATTCCCAACACTATAGACTTTCTTTCCTTATAAATAAAAAGACAAGAAAAATACATATGTATCGTATTTAAGGATTCCTGGACGGATCTTACTTAAATTTGATCGTTTCTTTAGAAAAGAAGTAGTTTTTAGGAAAGTTGATAAATAAAAGAAGGTTTCATCTGACTAAAACACACATGATCAATTATCAAATATTCGAACCAGAAGGTACGACTTGTGTAGTCTCCGAAAGGGGTGAGTACGTGTCTAAGTCAAAGTACGTTAAAATCATCACGTGGTATTCCTTTTCTTGCTGAAAACTCGATGTTGGTGTAATAGTTTTGTCTCCTCGGAGGATCTCGGGATTAATGGTCTTAGTCTTCTCTCTTACTGATAGAGGTAAGATCAAAAGAGATTATAAATTCACTTTTTTTTTCTAATTGACGATTATAACTCTTGTTGCAACCCAATTTTTATACTTACTCGTGGACATAACCCGTCGTCGATACACTCCATGATCCTACCATTGGTTCGGAGTCCTTTACAATAAGGGTGGGAGGTCCTCAACATGTCCGTTCACCCTATCTTTCATGTACTCTGTTGTTTTATCAAATATTTCTCAAAACTCGTCCTTCAGTTGTTTACGTCGGTCAATTAAATGTTGTTCCACAGAAGGAAAAATTTAAAGATTTCTAGTCGAAAAAAAGAGGGAAATCATTTCGTTTATTTAAACAGAACCGAAAGTATCGCGGTATACTCAAAATGTGTCCACTATTTTGTAATTGTGTATTGGGAGATGTTGTTCGAAATCGATTGTTATATAGATCTTCCCACCGGTGCGTCACGGCCACTGCCCTGATCTCTCCCCTTGGAACTGAATTCCTCTCTCTTCGCGGTTTGACGGTGAGTCCCTTTGTCTTCCTCTCCGTCTGGTCCCTTTATACACCCAGAAAGGGGTCCTTCCGTTCTGAGAATATGTAAGGGTTTAGGTCAGGACCCGGAGAGGCAGAAGAGAGGCGGACAGTGTGTCTTACACGAGGGACAGGTTTAGTTTTACTTACGAGGAAGAAGGGATTACGTCTTTTCAAAGTCGTGGATTAACGGGTGGTCACAGTGTCAAGAGTAGATGAGGTACACTTGACTACTACAATAAATGAGTCTATAAGGGAAGTATTGTCCTTTAGGACTATAGTTGACAATTTCATTATTTTATATAAGGTATAGTCATGTAAACGTATGTATATCAACCTGAAGCATGACAAAATATGAATGACACGTACGATTCAACGAACTCCGTACAGACTGAGAAACACTAGGATACGTGACATCGAGTGGTCCGAGGAGACAGGTACCCGAAGAGGTCCGTTCTTATGACCTCAACCAACGGAATGGGAGGAGGTCCCCTAAAAGGGTTGGGTCCTTAGCTTGGACAAAGAGAATGTAGAGCAGTAACCGTCAGTCCAAGGAATGGTGATCGTGGTAGACCCTTCAGTACGTGACAATAATAATATTTAATAATCCATTACTTGAGAAACTCCCGTTCTCATAAGGGTCACAGATCTTCATGTATCGTCTACGAGTTATGTAATGATTTTCTGTTATAAGGAGGGTGTTAATCCTCCCAGTTCTGATGAATAAAAGACTTAAAATGATAATAAGAGGTATTCATTAGTATGTTGTCTTATAAGATATACTGCACCGATCAACTAATCTTCCTCTCTAAAGTCGAAGTGAAATGGTACTTGTGATAAGAAAATGAAAGAGAGACGTCTTATAAAATATCATTTACCTTTGTCTTAAATTGTGAAGAGGTTTTTATTAGGTTTTGTACATTGTCAAATAAGTGTCAGTTATACTTCTAAAAAGTGGAAAATGTGGAAACTAGATAAAAATTAAAACTCTGAGGTGTGATCTGATTAAAGGAGTGTATCCATTGTCACTGAATTTTGTCTTTCTACTTCTGACATTAACAAGTCCTACTACTCTACCCACTTTTTAACTGACGTAAAAGTTTAGTAATGTAATTTATAACAATCTAATCTACCGGTTGATAATGTGACATTCTCTAATTTCATGTTGTATTTAACTACTACTTTAGTATTAGTTTTAAAAGTTGTTGTCAGAGTATAACTAAAACTATATTTTGATTTTTCGAATGAATTATGTAAAAAATGAGTTAAGTGATAACGTACATACGACCCCCTTTTACGATAGAACATAAGATATGGTTGGGTAATTCAATTTTACTTATTCCCACCGTAGATAAAAAGAAGATGACGTAACATCTATTGGGGGTTATGTTCTTCTTTTGATTGTTACCCTCGTTAAGTAGTTAGTGGTTGTAGTAAACAGTTGTTTAAGACGAAGGTAAAGATTGGTTTTTGTTGTTGTTGTTGTTGTTGTTTTTGGACGATGAAAACTGTATATATCTAAAATTTGTCCATGGTGTCTATTTTTATCGATTTACTCACCGATCTCATTGTACTCTGACGTTTTCATTTCAGTAAGTGAGTGATATGAAATCGTAAAACAGTTTAATAAAGTATTACTATAATTCGACATTGGACAGGAAAACTTTACTCTTTTACGTCTGTGTGACAGGTAGAGTCAAAGTAGGTACAACATGGTGTGTAGGTTACTTGGAGGGAAATCCACCCAAGACTGAACATATAAAATTCTGTCGACGATGTCTCATGGAGTTTTATAAAGTATACTAAATAATTATATTTGGACTTAGACTAATCCGACGTCGAAAAGTCACTTTACTGTAAGTGAATAAATTTGTACCGTGAACTGACCCTTATAAAGAAAAGGACACAGTAAAAAAAATTTCTTCGTAAAAAAATAGTCCGACAGACAGCAATTCTGTTGTTTACACAGGTATAGTGGTTCTCATTTTCCATATGTACGTTAGTTAGTCGATCAACAAACGTTAGTGCTCGTGTTTGTGGAATCAGTACTGCTACGGATGTACTTAACATTACGAACCGTCCGACACCCTCTTCACAAATTTTTGTTCTGCTTTTTTTCGTATACGTGTCATATCTGCACTGTTTTTAGACCTGCACGTCAATTTCTTAATTTTAATGTGCCGTATCCCTTTGAATTGTGAACTACTTACTCACTGAGTTTTGACGATCCCATTCTATCTGAGTATATACATGGTTATTTACACAAATGAAATGGAAGCCTTTCTTTTAATTATTAGAAGAGTTGGAAAAAGAATGAGAATAAGAACTTACTCAAAATTCTGTCTTATTCTCTTTTCTTTTGATATCCGACAAATGTGTATTTATAGGGGTTACTATAGACATTATATTGATAGGGAACTTAGTCGGTGGATAAGTTTTTACAATCCGTGAATTATACCTGTCTCATAATCTCACTTGTTACACGTACATATAACAGAGATTAGAATGTGTAATTTATAATAAGGCTGAAATATCGATTCCTTTCACGCTGAGTTTTAAACTATTTGTATGAGTTACAATACGTCCATGGTCCGTTCAAGGTTAGAGATAAAAATGAAAGTCGGAGGTTTAGTCCACGATCGAGATTAATCAGATTCAGTTATTAAGAGTTTGTAAAACATAAATCCTTGGGAATTGTAAAATTTTAGGGTACCCGTCTCTTCGGACCGCCAATGTCAGGTACCCCAGAGTTTTCTCAGTCTGTACTGAATCACTGATTTGTTATTTGTTGTTGTAAAATTCAAGAGGGTTTCGGTAAGGAAATATACCAAATATAGGTACCTCAATATTGTATAATCTTTGATTTAAACTATTGGACCTTGAAAACAATTAAGTAAATTTTTATTATGATGAGTAATGTACAATTGTGTTTATTGTACAAAACAAATTTTAATAGTTATAAAAGGGTTTTTATCAAAATTTCTCACTGTAACAAAATGTATAAACACTTAGAGTCCTCTGTTGACCTAAGAGTATAGAGAATTATAAGACTACAGAGAGTATCAAAGTCGTTTTAACGGGACATGTAACTACACTCTTACTCAAAAAAATTTTTCCGTTTATTTAAGAATCATCATAATACGATTAACAAAACTGGAGTATCTGCGGGGGGGGGGTGTTCCTAAAGTCCCTAGGTAGTCGTAAGGGAGTTTATGTAAAACTCTTAGGGTCAAAGGTTTCATATAATGGCCCAGCCCTTCTAGGAGACCTTTTCGCTTACCGATGGGTGAGGTCATAGAAATGGACCTCGTACCTGTCTCCTCGAATCACCCGATGTCAGGTACCCCAGCGTTCCAGTCTGTACTGACTCACTGGTTGTGGAAGTGTATCATATTAGACAAAATTACAAGGAAATATAAAGTTTCTAAACATAAATTCGAATTAATTATCATGAAATACAATAAAAAGATCCTTATTCAGAAAGATAGTAGACTTTTATGACTTAAGACAATCTTTTGGAATGTTAAGAATTTTATGAACAAAGGTACTTATATGTCACTAATAGACTTTTTATTTGGGTGTTTCTGTTATTAACTCGGTGTACCCCAACTTGTATCTTAAATCTTTTAACCAGTGTGTTTGTGTGATGTGTTTATATGTTTCGGTACATAATTTCATATTAGTCGATATTTGAATTATCTGAGTCTAAGGAAAAATACTATTAACTAAGTAAGTTGTAGAAATACAACTATAAACTATAGTCTAGGTCTTACGAGTGAAAAATTTGTGTCTTAACTTTTAAATGTCCGGAGAGAGCACACCATGATAAATACTCATTTAATCAATAAAAAGATATAAATCAAGTCAAGTCAGTGAGTCAGCACAGGCTGAGAGACACTGGGGTACTTCACGTCGTGCGGTCCGGAGGGACAGGTAGTGGTTGAGGGCCTCAAGTGGTCTGAGTACAGGTAGTTCAGCCACTACGGTATGTCGGTAGAGTAGGAGACAGTAGAGGAAGAGGAGGACGGGGGTTAGGGAGGGTCGTAGTCCCAGAAAAGGTTACTCAGTTGAGAAACGTACACCATCGGTTTCATAATCTCAAAGTCAAATCGACCCCAATTTTTAGAACTGAAATTTTTTTTTTCTTTCTAAACTGTAAAATTGTTTATTGAATAAACTTTCTGAATCTTTCGTGTATACATGTTTGGTCTAATGAGTGTTGACCATGTCATGAAGTATTTGACATTTGCGTAGAGGCATTCGAGTAGATACGGTACTCTAAATAGTGATTATGAAGTCCTTCTACACCTGGGTCTGACCGGGGTTTCACCATGAATTCAAAAAACAATTCGTGTGTAGATACAAAAAGATGAGTTTTTCACCGTTCTATATTTCGTGTAAATTTTAGAAAAAATTTATGATACGTCTTTGTTAGGGAAACTCCGTCGTTACGATCTACCATGAATTTGTTTATTGAAAAAAAAAAAAGGTTGTCATTGTTAAAAGAAATCTAAGAAAATGTTTTGGAGTGGTGTGTCGTACTTCGTATTAAAAGACCGTTCGTTGATATTTCATCTTAATTGATAGGAGTTTACTGATACTTTAATTCAGTCGGTATAGTCTAATTCTACTGGTATTTACGTCAAATTTTGTACGATTAAATGTATCGGGGGGATTGATACAAATTAACGGTGTAATTTTTAGGCTTTACGTAAGGGAAGCCTACGACCAGACACGAAAATGTTGAGTCTTAGTACAGTTGATTTAATTGAACGAAACAGATTTACAACGTAAACCAAAAAATAGAATATGACCCTTGTAAGTGATCGAGATCGATAACACAGATTTATAAAAATAACTTGTTTAATTACATTAATTTAGGTAGTTTGACTAAAAGGATTACTCTACTCGTTACACAAAATTTTTTTTTTTTCTGAGTTAGAAGATGTTGTGTTCAATAGTACTTCTTAAATATCTTTTCTATATGTATTTACGATAACAGGTAAAGATAGACTACCTTTTCTGGGACTACGACCCTTTCTGACTTCCGTTTTCCTCTTCGTCCGTCGTCTCCTATTCTACCAATCTATCGTAGTGACTGAGTTTCGCTTGACTTAGACTCGCTTGAGGCCCTCTATCACTTCCTGTCTCCTCAGGTCGCACGACATCAGGTACCCCAACGTTTCTGAACCTGTTGAATCACTGACTTGTTGTTAGAAATTGGTGCAACCTGTATGAGTAGAAGAGTCCTTGATCCTTTGACTTCTATTCGTTTCCGTGGTCAGTCACAACCTTAATGACGAAATGGTAAGGTGTGGTGTGTGAAAGGTGGGGGTGTGAGTGATCAGGGGTGTTCGGTATTTTTGGGATGCGAAAAGTGGGATCCCGTCGGGTCTGGGAAATCTGTAGGATGGAGTCGAGACATATGGGAAAAAGGGACCGGATAGTTGGTCAATGAAAAACTAAGTCTCATGTCTGGTAAAATCTCTCCCTTTACCGTGGGGTAAGGTCATTGAACGGACCCTTTACAGTGTCTGTCTCCTTGTACCTCCCGATGTCAGGTGCCCCAGTGTTTCTCAGACTTACTTACTACTCGTGTGTGTGTACGTGTGTGTGTCTTGGTGAACCGAATAACAACGATGTGGGAGATCCCCGGAGTTTGAGATCTTTCTTAGTAAACTAAACTTCTGGGTCGATCAGACTTGTACCAAAGGAAAGACGGTAAAATAGATGATGGTAAAGTAGAAGGGATTGACTGTGGTACCCGAAGGGTCCACCGCGGTCACCATTTCTTGGTCGAACGGTTTCGTCCTCTACGTTCTCTACACCCAAGTCAGGGACCTAGTCCTTCTAAGGGGACCTCCTCCCGTGTCGTTGGGTGAGGTCGTAAGAACGGACCTCTTAGGGTCCCTGTCTCCTCGGACCACCCGATGTCAGGTATCCCAGCGTCTCAGTCTGTATTGACTCGTTGACTCGTACGTGGCGTGTTTGAGGTGGTATTCCGTACTGGAATAATGGGAGATAAGAGAACAAGGAGTTTCTGGTTCTATGGTGCGTCTCAACTCCTGTCTAAAAAATGAGGTGGTCAATAAATCCGTTGGAGGTTCGTAATGAGTTTAATAGAAAAGGGTAATAGACGGTATATCTCAGAAGTCTCGTCTCGTTTTCTCTATTTTCTTTAAGACTGGACGAGTTCCTTTTTGGTGTTTCGTATTTTAGTAGAACCAAAGGAGGTACTGTACTATGGGAAACCAATGGTAATTACAGGTTCGAGTCAATCCTCACTCTTGGGGTTTCGTAGGTGTGATCCATCGTTTCACTCTTACTAGATCTGACTGAGTAAAGTTGACCATGTCATCAATCAACGTGACTTTCCGAGCAAGTCAGTCAAGAGATACACGGGGATAGGGGTGTTCTAGTTACTTTTCAAAAGTCTGATCTTCGTCAGAAGAACATCGGGTGACCTGTACTGGTTAAGATTGTCAATCAGAAGACTGGAATATCGTTGTTCCCATCTATATCATTTTGGTCCTTTCTTTCCCGTTTTAAGAAAATTTCACACCTTCTAATTGTACGTATTCCTGTCTTTAGTTCTGTCATTTCTTTCCTCTTCTACGACACTAAAGATAAAGAAAATCAGAAAAGAAGAATGCCCGAAGGGTCCACCGTGATCGACATTTCTTAGACGGACGGTTACGTCGCTACGTTCTCTGGGTCCAAGTTAGGGTCCTAACCCTGCTAGGGACCTCTTCCTTTACCGTTAGGTGAGGTGACCCACGGAGTTGAGGTTTACATCGACGTAAGAAATTACTTACGGTTTGTTCTTTCGATTCGATCTTTCGATCTCGAGTGAAGGATATGAGGGACTGTCGATCTGTAACCGTGTATTAGGTCGAGAACGGTTCGTCTAAGTGGTTGTCCTGAACTTCAGTCTCAGTCTTGTGTCGTTCCGTCTCGGGTTTGACTGATGACACCGAAGACAATAAAAATGAACGTCTTAGTCAGCCTCTCTTCAAACTAAAAAGACGTCCTATTTGGGATTACAGATCAAGAATAAAAGTCCTCATAGTTCTCGGTCCCGGTCAGTATGTATATTGGTCATACTTAGTATCGACTCTGGTACACCAGGATCTCGGTCGTCAACACTTTGTCAACGATTTATCCCGTGTTTAACGTCGAGGGGTCGACTGGTCGGTCGAGAGCGTTATTCGCTGGGGATAGGGTTTGTCTTTGTACGAGGAACCTACATCGTTGTTTATTTAAAGACTTGGTGACGTGTAAAAGTGGAGGAACTATGTATTTGATCATGAATGGGATTTTATATTTTTCAGGTTGTTTATAAATGACTTACTTAAAACTTCTCCTTCAACCTTTACTTATCTTTTGTCCCTCCCTTACGACCTTTCTTACCTTTTTCTACCTGTCTACCTACCTCTAGATCTAATAAAATTTCCTAAATATCCTATGTATAAAAGGAGTCCAAATCTTTAGAAACCATAGTCATATTGGTGTAATTAATTTATTATACAAACTTAAAGAAAAGATAACTAAAAAGACTAACTCTATTTGTGAACAAGTTTTAACGATAGGATATCTTTGAATATAACATTATATGGGATATTAAAATCAATTTACAAAAATCCAATTCTAATATTAAAACAGTATTTAAATTAATGTGTAGATGTTCCCTTTTCTGAAAGTATCATGTACTTCGATTTTAGTTTACGTCTGTTGTAGTTTCATTACATATACGTTTTTGACGTGAGAATAAAATAATACACGTATGTTTAATACTTCCACATTATATTACGAATACTGTCATAAAATTTCGACGTGAAGATTATCACACCAAGTTTCTAGAGACCACCAGGAATTCTTGGCCAGTGTCCAAGGTGTTCCAGAGACAAAAGGTTCATACATAGATACGTTCCCAATGGTATGGTATTCAGTGAAGTCAGTACAGGCTGAGACACACTGGGGTGTCTACCGTCGGGTGATCCGACTCTAAGAGGTCCGTTCTTGTGACCTCACCCAACGGTAAAGGAAGAGGTTACGTAAGTTCACTTTTCAGTTTTACTTCAGTGAGTCAGCACAGACTGAGAATCGCTGGGGTACCTGACGTCGGATGGTCCGACGAGGAAGGTACCCTAAGAGGTCCGTTCTCCTGACCTCACCCCACGGTAACAGAAGAAAAGATTTATGTGAAGTTTGTTTTGTTGTGTAATACAGTCTAACTTCCGTTCTCGTCTATACCCTTTGGTCGACACACACAATTCGATGTGTAATTTCTAAATGTTTTTACATTTTTTTCAAGGTGAGAAGATTCACAAAGACAAATTCCTTTTTTATATAAAGTATCTTTATAAATATAATTGTAAACTATCCAAATGATAAAAATTACAAAAATAAAAATTAAAAGGGTTAAAATTAAAGATTATACGATTTATAATTGTTTAGATTGGGTAAATTTGTTTTCGAGAAACCCCGGAGTTAAATTCTAAAAAAAATTTTTTGACATTTGGTTAATCGTTTTAGGATATTGTGACGGTCTTTAAAAATATCTTTACTATGTGACATAATTTAAATTGGTCGGAAGACGTACATATTTTATGATCGTCGGAAAGATTAAGGACATCATCTTTTTTTGTACCATAATTTATGTACTTAAATTTATGGTCAAAGTGTTGAATAATCGACACACCTGTAGACCAGGGATAGTAAGAGTGAATATAGTTGTACTGTTTGAGTTGTCATTCGTATAGTTTTGATTTTAGTGACGTAAAACGTTCGTAAGAACTTACAATTTAATGGGTCCTAATGTGTCACTAAAGATATATTAATATATGTAATTAAGTTAATAGACTCTCACATAAAGTAGCGATAGAGTGACAAGTCTCAATGTGTAAGACATCATCGTCAACGTCGTATTAATTCATCACGAGTTTGCGTACATTCTTAATTTCTAAAATTTTAAAATTTATTTATTTATTTATTATTTTAACCATATAAATAGTTATTTTTTATTTTTTTAAAAAATTTTTTCGGTAGTGTTTTAAAAAGGATTTCATAGGTAAAATATCAGAGATGTTTTACGAATGTACAAGTTTACATACGGCACTACGTTTCTAAAGGAAGAGTCCTTTTACAAACACATCAGATCCGTATGCGGATGGAAAGTCACTTCTGCACAAGTAGATTCTCTCGGTAGATCCTGTGAGTAGAAACGGTCATCTTCTGGTGAAAGAGTGGTGGAGAAGTGGTCCGTAGGTTTCGGGTCTTTAGATGGGAAGTAATGATTGTTAGATTACACGAGAGTCACTTATACTAGTTAATGAAACGACAGATTTAAAATGTTTCAGAATAATTCCTTGCAATCTCACTCTTTGTACGAGGTTTCGCCATCAAGAGTAAAAAGGGGAGCAGACAAGGGTTTTCTTAAGAGATTATAAAACGTCATTCATGTGAATGGGTCAACTGTAAGTTTTACAAAGTGATGTTCAAACTTGTCACCGTTTCTTACATTAACGTTCATACAATTTTTATGAGACTAAAAATTTGTCTTGGTAGTGTAGTGAGAATTCTCATGGTTTCTTTAGATATAAGGTGTCGATAAACTATATATGGTAGTAGTAGGTAAACATTTTATGTTATAAATTATTATACTTTAAAATGTACAAATTGAATAAACGAACTTGAGTAAATATGAGGGACCATCGAGTCGACCATTCCTTAGGCGGACGTTAGGTCCTCTGGGGTCCAGTTAAGGACCCAGTTCTTGTAGGGGACCTCTTCCCTATCCGATACGTGAAGTCATAAGAACCCGAAGGGACCACTAAGTCGAATATTTCTTAGGTGGACGTTACACCCTCTGGACCCAAACTAGGGACCCAACCCTTCTAGGGGACCTCTTCCCTTACCGATGGGTGAGGTCGTAAGACCGGATCTCTTAAGGTACCTAACGTGTCAGGTACCCTAACGTCTCAGCCTGTACTTACTCGCTGAAAGTGAAAGTAAATATGAGTGAAGAAGTCATTTAAAATGGGAATTCATTATGTAAAATAAAGACTTACAAATATAACTAGTGGGATAGTATGAATATAATTTTATATAATAATGGATATTATTTTTATAGAATTTTAGAATATATAGATAATTAAAATAAATTTAAATAAAAATTAACCTCTTATTACCGAAATATCCTAACACAACCAAAGACGGTATATAGTTGTACTTAGTCCGTGTCCTATAGATAATTGAAATAAAGGATTTTGACAACTCAATTTTGACTTCTATATATAACCTTTACGTAAAGAATTACTTTATCTACTCTGAAAAAAAAAGATTTTAACAAATATCCGGAGACCTATAATTTATAACCATCATACTTTATTGGAATGTATAGTCAAAAGAAAGGTAAAAGAGAAATACTTTCCTACCTTTTTTGGAACAAGTGAATTTATCGATCTTTTCCGTCGTAAAAATAATATCGTTATTAAGAAGTTTTAGTGTATTAGTATGTTTATAAAATTCTTATAAATTCGATAGTCGACTATTGAGTTTTTGTGTATTAGTATGTTTATAAAAATTCTTATCCATAGTCGTCTATTGAGTTAGTGTAGAAGGATGTTCAAAGAATTTTTGTTGTTGTTGTTTTTTTCCTTTGGTAGACTCGACGTTTTCTTAGACAATGGATCCCAAAACTTCAGTAATTAAAAGAGGTATGGTTATCAAGACTGACTAGGAGACGAACTACGTTCCCTATGAAAAGTCAAACCTTTTTACGTCGTTTCATTCTTTCCGTGCACACTCCGGATAGGTGTAAAGAAGGACGATATACTTTCTCGTCAACACTCTTCCGTCAATTATTTTCTCTTGTACGACCTCTTTGTGACAGGGTCCACTTGGTCAAAATCCGTTCTGATACCTCTAGATCCTGAATCTTTACCTAAAGAAGTTTTAGCTGATACACAGGGAACGTTTTACTTGTCCATGGTTTGGACTTCTGGAGTTCAACTTTCCTGTGTAATAGGAAAGTAAGTAAAATCATAGAATTTGATTGAGGGAAAAGGGGTAAGAGGGGTGAGGGAGGGCAAGAAAGAACGGAGAGAGGTTCCGTTGGGTTTCGGTTAAGTATTAGTGTTCTTCTAGTGGAGACATAAATAATATTTTCATGACAGTCACCTTATTAGTAGTGTTGTGATGTGTTCTAGATTTAGGAACGATGAGGTTCCTACCATGAATCTTGTCGTCAACTTCATAGTAGACACTAGGACAATCTTTGTGTTTGACCCCCCGGGGTAGTCTTCGGGTGATTTAGTCTTAAACTAAATTGTTTTTAGGTGAGACTAAATGTATGTCTTGTTACCGTGGGGTGAGGTCATGAGAACGGACCCTTTAGGGTACCCGCCTCCTCGGACCACCCGACGTCAGGTGCCCCAGCGATTCTTAGCCTGTGTTGACTCGCTGAAGTGAAAGTGAAAAGTGAAAGTACGTAACCTCTTCCTTTACCGTTGGGTGAGGTCACAAGAGTGGACCTCTTAGGGTCCCTGCCCTCTCGGACCACCCTACGGCAGATACCCCAACGTGTCTCAGCCTGTGCTGACTTCACTGAATCGTTCATATATTTGTGACTGTATTCTTCCCCTCTTTACGAAGAAACTTGTAACATTATATCTCTTTGATAAAAAGAAAACTTTTTCATTAGAGGTGAAGAAAGACTAGAATTCTTAATCCACTAGGAGTACAAAGATAAAAACAGTGGAATGATCGTGGTAGTCAAGTAAAAGATTCTGGCATTCAGAGCTTGATTTACAACCGTTGTGTAAACAAGTAATAGAAGCTGACGTTCTCACAGGAATGGAGGAAGTTAGATAGGAGAGGTGTCGTCTTTCTCATCTCCTTATATTGTTTAGATTGTCCCGTGAGAAAATGAATTTTTGTGAAGTTGACAGAGCTTGAGTTTTTTTTTTTTCACCTGTACTAATAAACCGGGGATAAAGGGAAAGATCGGAGTAGTACGTTGGTGACAGGTAGTGGATGGTATAATAGACTCGAAGGACGTGTGTGGTACACCATTGACAGGTGTCACGATAGGGACCGATCTTATGGGAACGGGATACATAAGAGACCGATTAAGAATTGACAGGAAGTTCCGGGTCGAGTCCGTGGACAAGGAGGTCCTTCGGACGGACACGGGGGGGGGGGGCTGTGTGTGTGTGTTACCCATTTCAAATAAACGAAACATGAAAGTGTAGTGAAAAGTATAAGTTTATTAGACAGAGGAATTTATCTGTTATTGGAGGAGGTTCCTGATTATTTTAATTACCGTACTTTGTCCACCACTTCTATCTCAGTTTTACTTATTTTACTTTAAATCAAGAATTAGTATCGTGACATTATCGACAACGTTAATCGTATAAACAAAAAGAGGTGAGGATACGAAGTCATAAAAATACCGTAGACTATCTTATTTTTGGTCATGTATTGTTAAAAATTTTTTATTAGACGGAGTTAAGAAGAAATAGTGGAGCCGTCCCAAACTTACATATATGTCTTGTGCCGATAGACAGAGGTTGTTTTGGTGTATTAAACAGAATCAATGTCAAAGAAAAAGAAAGAAAAGAAAAAAACCGTTATGGCGTACCAAAGGATGGAGGAGTTGGTGTCTAACTTGGGTCGGGGCCGTTACTTTCGTGACTCAGTATGAATGGTGTAGTTACGGTCCCTTAAGGGTTGACAAACATAAATAATTTGTTATTAACGTTCTAGTATAATCTATCCGTCATAGTTTGATCCTACTTTACACATGCATATGAACATAGATACATATATAAATCTATTTGAAATTTTTTCATATACATTGATATTTATAATATATGTATCGTAAATAAAGATAATTTTCAGTATAGGTTATATGGTTTAGGATGACAATGGTACGATTTAGTTGTCCTTTAACGAGTTCTTTGTCTATTTGAAATTTACTCTTCCAGGATTGGAAACATGACGACTTGAAATTTATACATTAAATCATATTACAATTATAGGACCTCACTGTAATCGTTAAGAAGTAAAGAAATCAAGGGACATGAAGTTCTACCTACATCTCTTAATTCCCTAATACACTTTGATAAGTCGAAGATTTTGTGTTAGACGATATTACTCATAAAGTAAACAACTTTTGTGGAGTGCAAGTAGGAAAAGTTATGGACGGACTCTGCCCATAGTTATGATTAGGTTAAGCAAAGTAGTGTGTGAGCCCGTCGATAACCTACAGGATGTTGTACCGCCGGTTAGGACGGTGAGTACTCCTTTTCACAGTGTCTATGTACTTCCTGATTTTTTTGTGTTTCTCTTACTTTTACAGTGTCTAAAGCTTCCTACATAGAATTCAGTCTCTTTGCGTTATTTATTGGTGAACCGAATTTATGTTTTCTTCTTAACGGTTGACTAAATTTTTGGTGTTAATTAGTTGAATGTTTCTGTTACTTGGCTCGTAGTCTACGGTGTAAGGCAAAGAGTGAGTTCTTGGTATCAAGGAACCTCTTTCTCGACTAAGGTCGCGACTCGTCACTTCCATGTGTTCCTCTTCGGACCTCGTAGAACAGTGTGGTCTTTCATTTCTTTATAAGCTTCTTACTCTTCTGTACAGTGTCCCTGAGTCCTAATATCCAGTGACCCCCTCTTTGTCCCTTGTGTATTTCTATCTTTACCCTTTCTTTCCGACTATCTCGGAACGTTTTCCGACTATCTTACGACTCGACTGACTATGTTCATCTGACGACGACCGTAACCTTACCTTGGTCAATAGTAGAATGTTGGAGTTGTCATTGTGACCCAAATCCGTTCTTAATAGTTGCCTACGAGTCAGTTCTCCTCTTCAAAAAATAATCGTTATCCTACATACATACCGGAGTCTTATACAGGGGTTTTGGATGAGTGGTCGTTGTTCCCCTCTTTAACCTGTTATGGGACTGGTCCACTTGTGACTCACGAAGGTCTACATTATAGACCTTTCCTTTATAGTGAAAACATTATAAGACAGACTCCTCCACTGTGGACTTTGATTTAACACTCCTTTGTAGTCTGAATTTACCCCTAGTAAGACAATTTTTTTTTGTCTTGAGACATAAAAAGTTTATACAGTTGCTATATTTTTCTGTTTTTTCTCTTTTTTCGTGATTCTTAACAAAGTCTGATATTTCTCTGTACTGTTGGTTTATGTCATACACAGGGATATGACCTAGAACATGTTCTCTTTTTTTGTTTATAAATGTTTTATGGAATAGTCCACGTGATTGTTTTAAGTTTATATCATTCAATCTATTTTTAATTATAATCCAATAAAACCAGTATAATTTTATCTGAAGTAAGAATCCTTTACTGTAACTTTATTGATTGTCGTTTCCTTCCGTTACTATAGTGGTCAAGTCAAGTCAAGTCAAGTCAGCGAGTCAGCACAGGTTGAGAAACGCTGGGGTACTTGACGTCGTGCGGTCCGGAGGGACAGGTAGTGGTTGAAGGCCTCAAGTGAGTTGGAGTACAGGTAACTCAGCCACTACGGTAGGTCGGTAAAGTAGGAGACAGTAGGGGAAAAAGAGAACGGGGGTTAGGAAGGGTCGTAGTCTCAGAAAAGGTTACTCTGTTGAGAAGTGTACTCCACCGGTTTCATGACCTGAAAATCGAAATCGTAGTAAGGAAGGTTTCTTGGGTCTTGACTAGAGGAAATCTTACTTGACCAACTTAGAGGAACGTCAGGTTCTCTGAGAGTTCTCCGAGAGGTTGTGGTGTGAAGTTTTCGTAGTTAAGAAACCGTGAGTCGAAAGAAGTGTCAGGTTGAGAGTGTAGGTATGTACTGGTGACTTTTTTAGTATCGGACCTGATCTACCTGAAAACAACCGTTTCATTACAGAGACGAAAACTTATACGATAGATTCAACCAGTTTTGAAAGGAAGGTCCCTCGTTCGCAGAAAATTAAAGTACCGACGTCAGTGGTAGACGTCACTAAAACCTCGGGGTTTTTTATTTCAGACTGTGACAAAGGTGATCAAGGGGTAGATAAAGGGTACTTCACTACCCTGGTCTACGGTACTAGAAACAAAAGACTTACAACTCGAAATTCGGTTGAAAAAGTGAGAGGTGAAAGTGAAAGTAGTTCTCCGAAAAATCAAGGGGAAGTGAAAGACAGTATTCCCACCACAGTAGACGTATAGACTCCAATAACTATAAAGAGGGTCGTAGAACTAAGGTCGAACACGACGAAGGTCTGGTCTCAAAGAGTACTACATGAGACGTATCTTCAATTTATTCGTCCCACTGTTATATGTCGGAACTGTATGAGGAAAAGGATAAACTTTGGTCAGACAAGAAGGTACAGGTCAAGATTGACATCGAAGGACTGGACGTATGTCTAAAGAGTCCTCCGTCCGGTCCACCAGACCATAAGGGTAGAGAAAGTCTTAAAAGGTGTCAAATAACACTAGGTATGTCAGTTTCCGAGACCGTATCAGTTATTTCGTCTTTATCTACAAAAAGACCTTGAGAGAACGAAAAGGGTACTAGGTCGCCTACAACCGTTAAACTAGAGACCAAGGAGACGGAAGAATTTTGGTCGAACTTGTAGTCCTTCAAGTGCCAAGTGTATAACGACTTCGGACCGAACCTCTTAAAACTCGTAATGAAATGATCGCGTACTCTCCTCACGTTAACACACCATCAAACTCGTAAGAAACCGTAACGGAAAGAAACCCTAACCTTACTGTTGACTGGATAAGGTCAGGATACCGGTGACGACTCAAAAGGTTTAAACGACCGTGTGACTCACGTCGTGAAGGTGTCGTAGTAGAAAGTCCTAAACTTTATCCAGTTGACCTTAAGGGAGTGGAGGTGATCGAAACAAGCATCACTACGAAAGATTCCGGGTGACCTGAAGTGTACGGTCCTACAGACCGAGATTCACTCACTAGTGTGGTAGCACTAATAGAACCAGAACTTCTAGAAAAAACATGTCAAGAAGACACATAAGAACGGTGGAGAAGAATTATAGAAGACGAAGACAATCCAGGTCTGGTAAGACAGGAAATAGCTCGAGTATAAACGTACTTTACAAGGGAACCATAGAGATTAAAAGAACTTCTCTAGAGATCAGAAAGGGTAAGACAAGAAAAGGAGATAAAGAAACGTGACTAGTGACTTCTTCCGAAAGAATAAAGAAGAACGACAAGAAACCTTGAGACGTAAGTCTACGAATATAGAAAGGAAAAGCGGAAACGAAAAACGAAGAGAAGAAAAGTGTCGATAAACATTCCTGAGGGGTTTGTCGGTAAAACGAAAAAACGTAAAGAAAAGGTACCCCTACCAGAACTAGGGATAGAGGACATGTTACAGTACTTGGAGTCAGGTATCAAGTAATCCATGAGATAGATAGTCTAGATCGGGGACTTTATATAAAGAGTGAAGGTGCCATATTAGTATTCCCTAAACTCCCTCGGCGCCGACTCCCCTCGTTGGGGTGCAGATTCCTCGCCACCGACGTGCCCGCCGGCTCTCCTCGATGAGGTGTAAGTTCCAGTCCTCCCCGCCGCCATCCCTCTATGGGAGTAGGTTCTATTCCTCGTCACCGACGTGAAACGACCTCGTCGATACATTTCTATGGGGTGTAGGTTCCATTCTCTCTGGGTTCATTCTACCATCCACAATGTTTTTCCGTAGTCTCCCGTCTGTGTGACTTTGGTATAAGTGTCTTTTGATCAGTTAGATTAGTGTGATCTTGGTGTCGGAACAGATTGAGTTACTTTGATTCGGTACGGACGCCCCGTTGAGTTCTGCCAGTCCAGTACCACCTCTCCAGACTGTCTTACACCAGGGGACCTCTTCCCTTACCGTTTGGTGAAACCATAAGAACGGAACTCTTGGGGTACTTGTCATACTTTTCCATTTTACTATTCTATGACTTTCTCCTTGAGGGGTCGAGCCATCCACAGGTTATACGATGACCTCTAGTCACCTCTTTATTGAGTTCTTTCTTACTTCCCTACCTCGGTTTCGTTTTTGTTATGTGTCAACACCTACACTGACCACTATCTTCATTCCAGGCTACGACATTTCTCGTTATAACGTATCCTTGGACCTTACAATCCAGGTACTTAGTTCCGTTTAATGTTCACCAGTTTGTCCTCTACCGTTCTCACTTACAGCTGTAAGATCCTTAGTCTCTTGATTTTACCTGCCCTTACCCACTTAAATTGAGTCTACTGACAATATAGATGATGACGCCCGTCCTTAGGGAATCTTCTTTACCTCATCGGTAGTGCCAATTGTTTTCTCAGACTTTACGTCATGAACCTACGTTAGAGTTTTTGCTTTCTTACTAGAGACAAGCAAAGGTTCCGTTTGGTAAGTTATAGTGCCATTAGGTTCAGATACGGTGTTGGTCATTACGACTTCTTCGACTTAGACTTACCAAGATACTTCTGATGTTCTGGAAAATCTTGATTGTGGGTTTTTTCTACAGGAAAAGTAATATCCCCTGACCCTACGTTTTCATCCTTCAGTTCTTTGTGGACCTCATTGTCCGTTTAAACCGGAACCTTATACCTTACTTCGTCCCGTTTCTGATTATCTCAAAACGGTTCTCTTTCGTGACCAGTATCGTTTGTGGGAGAAGGTTGTTGTATTCTCTTCTGAGATATGTACCTGTAGTGGTCTACCAGTTGTGGCTTTAGTCTAACTAATATAAGAAACGTCGGTTTTTACCTCTTCGAGATATGTCAGTCGTTTCTATTCTGGCCCTCGACTGACACCGAGTCTAGTACTTGAGGAATAACGGTTTAAGTCTGAATTTAACTTCTTTCATCCATTTTGGTGATCTGGTTAGTCCATACTGGATTTAGTTTAGGGAATACTAATATGTCACCTTCACTCTTTATCTAAATTCCCGGATCTAGACTATCTATCTCACGGACTACTTGATACCTGACTCCAAGTACTGTACTGTAGTGGTTGAATGAGAGTTTTCTAAGACTTCTTTTTGTACTTACATTTACGGGTGAGACATACACACACATGTCACATATGTATTCATAGTAATTTGTGTCTACATAAGTCTACAAGAGACATGATGGGAACTCTGAAACACATTAAATTTCACTAAAGGTTTAGTTTTCGAACTCGCCTGAAAACCTGAGACTCCCTCTCCCTCTCCCACCCTACTAAACCCTCTTACCGTAACTTTGTGCATATGATAATACATTCTTTGCTTAACGGTCAGATATAAACTACGTCCTATGTCCTACGAACCCCGACCACGTGCCCCTACTAGGTCTCTCTACTATACCCCACCCTCCACCCTCCCCCCCAAGTACAAACCCTTGCGTACATGTGGGCACCACCTAAGTACAGTTACATACCGTTTTGGTTATGTCATAACACTTCATTTTATTTCATTTTTATTTTTAAAATTTTTATTTTTATTTTATTTTAAAAATTTTTCGTCTTCTTACTATTTGTGTATCAGGTTTGTTGTACTCTCCGTCTTCTTAGTCTGTCCCCTTAGTCTATCCACTGACACTTCACATTATAGAAGGTACTGTCTACGTACTGACAAAAGAATAATGATACAAAATATTGATGTATATACAATGAATAAGAGTGTACACATTTCATCGTATAATGTTTCGTCTTATTTCCATGTTATTTCGAGGTATTCAATAAAGTTATTAATCAAGTTTTGATGATATGCTTATACTCCTTGTTTGTTTCAGGTTTGAACGACGATTCAGTGAAGTCAGCACAGGCTAAGACACGCTGGGGTGTCCACCGTCGGTTGTTCCGAGGAGACAGGGACCCTCAGAGGTCGGTTCTTATGACCTCACCCAACGGTCAAGGAAGAGGTTACGTACTTTCACTTTTCACTTCCACTTCAGCGAGTCAGCACAGGCTGAGAAGCACTGGGGTACCTGCCATTGGATGGTCCGAGGAGACGGGTACCCTAAAACGTCCGTTCTCGTGACCTCATCCAACGGTAAAGGAAGAGGTTTTGGTGGGTCTTTAGGATGAGGATCCGTATATGGGACTCCTTTAGTTTTAACTTTTTCTGTACACATAGAGTAACAAGTAACGTCCTGATAAACATTATCGATCTTGTACCTTCGCTGGATCTACAGATACCTGTCTACTTACCTATTTCTTCAACACCATATATTTGTGTTACCTTATAATAAGTCGGTATTTTTCCTTACGTACACTCAGTCAAGATTACTCCACCTACTTGGATCTTGGATAATATGTCTCACTTCATTCCGTCTTTCTCTTTGTATTGATAGTACAAGATTACGTATATATACTTTAGATCTTTTTACCATGACTTCTTAAATAAATGTCCCGTCGTCCCCTCTTTATCTGTATTTCTTATCTGAATACCTGTACTCCTCTACCCTCCTCTCCCACTCTACATACCTTTCTCATTGTACCTTTGAATGTAATGGTATACATTTTATCTATACGTTGCCCTTAAACGACGTACCGTGTCCTTTGAGTTTGTCCCCGAGACACAGTCGGATCTCCCCTCCCCACCCCTCCCTCTATCCTCTCTCCAAGTTTTCCCTCCCCTATATACATATGGATACCAACTAAGTACAACTCCAGACTGTCTTTTGTTGTTTTAATACATTTCGTTAATAGGAAGTTATTATTTTATTTAATTAATTCTTATTTTAGACAATATACGGGTATATGGTTATCGTTCGATAGTCTTTATCCAAGTCTCTTGTTGAGATAAATGTTAATATACTTTTTCTTATTTTATGGATCCTTATTTAAATTGAGTCCTCAAATTTCTGGATATGTCACTTTTTACATCTGTAATTACTTTTTTTAACTTCCTCTGTGTTTATTTACTTTTCTATGAAACGCAAGTTCCTGACATTGTTGATTGTAACGATTTTACTGGTATGATACTTTTGGTTAGGTGTCTAAGTTCCGTTAGGGACAGTTTCACGGCTACCGTATAAAGTGTCCTTATCTTTTTTGTTAGGATTTTAAACATACTTTAGGGTTGTCTTGGGTTTCTCGGTTTCGTTCGACCTCTTTCTTTTTCAACCTACGTAGTGTATGGGACTAAAGTTTGATGTGATGTACGATACGTTTGTTTTGTCATACGGTATTCGTATTTTTGTCTGTGTGTCTAGTCATATTGTCTAACGGGTCTTTATTTGGGTTCGTATATGGCAGTTAATTAAATATAGTTTCCTTTGTTCTTGTATGTTACACCTTTCTGTTAGAGAAGTTATTGACCACAACCCCTTTGATTTGTCGGTGTACGTCTTCTTGTTTTGAGTTAATGTAGAATTTGGTAAGTATTTTTAATTTAATTTTACCCAATTTCAAGATTAGTCTCTTTTTTATTGTATTAAAACTTACCACTACCTACGATTGATCTAAATAACACCACTAGTAAAATGTGATGTCTGTTTATAACTTAGTACAACATGTGGGTTCTGATTACATTATACAGTTAATATGGAGTTAAAAATCTTTTGAATTTCTTATACTTTTCGGGAGTGTTACTTCGTGTGGTGTCTGATTATTTATAAAAACTTCATTATTAGTTAAACAAAAATAAGGTGACTCAATTCTCGTATCACAATTAAAATCCAGGTCAAGAAATTAAGAAGACGAAGAAGTTAAACCATTCAGAAAAGGGGAGTTGTTTTTTGTACACACACACACACACACACACACACACACGTCACATCACATTGTTTATCATGTCAATTGTTCCAAATTACACTTAGTAATATAATCAACGATTTTAAATAATGAATGATTCACAGTCCGATGATTGTGATGGTACGAGTCAAGTCAAGTCAAGTCAGCGAGTAAGCACAGACTGATCATTCGCGACTTATATCTAACATAGAAAATCGTTAGTATTAGTGAGAATACTACATCTAGGATAAAAAAAGTGGTGAGAAGTCTTTCTTTTTGGTCGTTGTCTTTCTAATCCATTGAGTACGTTCCAGTATGTCGCTCGTTCTCAGTCTCAGTTTTAGACTTTGGTCCTTTAGAGTATGATCTGGGGTATGAAAATCTGAGGTCTGAGGTGACACAAAAACAATGGAAGGACTTGGATTCAATTACTGGAGTTTAAAAAGAACACGACTTATATAGTCATTTTAGTGGTAGATCATGAAATTTGGTCATCCATCTTTTATTTAATATCGATAATAAAGATAAGTGACACCCGTCGTTTACGACATATATTTTAAGTTTTTGGTTACGATAGAATCTCAACTTAAAGGGACACAGAAGGAAGGAGACTGGGGAGTACCACCTTTTTTTCTTTTTTAACAACTCATTAATTTTACGATGGTCTCTATTACATTATGTCTTTTCCAAAATTTTATCAGAGTAAGATATATGTGATCCATTGAGTGTAAATTTTTATGAACCATACAATAAATCTTTTCCGTCTAAAATGACCTACATCTTGTTCGAAAGGTCGTATTATACTAGTGAACTGTCCACTTCACTTGTATACAGTAAATCGCCGTCGGACCGTGGGTCGGGGAAAGGACTACAATGAGTGGAGAGAAAATCCCTTAGAAGAGGAAGTGACATGGTAGGACTACCTTTGTATTTAGATTTACGTACGGGAGGTTAATGTCTTTGGTTTCCACAGGAAGTCTCCGACGAGACCCTAGTAAAGATATGATAAGGACCGTAGCCAACCGGTCGTGTTTTGTGTTCCAATCAGTTATTTTGTGTCAGAGAACCCTGAACCAAATAATTTGTCTGATACATATATGGTACCTCTTCGTTTACCGTTGGGTGAGGTCATAAGGACGGACCTCTTAGGGAATCTGTCTCCTCGGACCGTCCGATGTCAGGTGTCCCAATGTTTCTCAACCTATTTTGACTCAATGATTGAATACGTGTATGGTTCCTGATCCAGTCTTAACTAGGTTCAGTCGTTGTCTCGGACCCGTTAAAACAACTGACAAGGACAATGGTTCTGGAAACTTAGACCGACTATGGAGGGACAAAGTTCCTCTCCTCAGAGGGAAGTTAGATTGATACGTCAGAGGGAAGTTAGGACTCTCGGAGGGAGTCAGATTTTTAAAGTCCATTTAAGGAGAAAACTAAAATTTAGTCAGACACAGAAAACGACCGTTTCTACTGTTTTTTCTACTATTGGTATGTCTTATATTTCGGTATTCCCCTACTTTAATATATTAGAATAAATCGTAAAGAAACCTACTGAAAATGAGAAAAGGTAATCAAACCATACATACGATCGGTTTCTTATGCTTCTAGATCTAAGATCAGGTCTGAAAGTAATCGTCCGAAATTGTAAAGGTCACACTTAAGTAAGTAAGAGCTAAAAAAAACGAGTAGATACTTATTTCTGTCAAACTTGACATTCAAAAGAACGTAAGTATTTTACAATTGCAAAACATCTTTTCTAGTCAGAATGACTGTTGTGGTTATTATGTCTGAAAGAAATGTCTTTAATCGTGTACCAACATTAACAACTGAAGTCATAAAAGATAAGTAAAAATTTATAACAAAAAGTATATTCATTCTATCCTTATTTTATTAAAGTCTGTTAAAGGGAATCCTTTACTGTAGTGTAGAGTCTTCTAGATGGATATTTTTTATTTATCAAAACTTTATGATAATGTGTCATTTATGATAATATAAAAATTATAGGTATGGTTACATTGGATCTTCAAAGTTCAAGTTCTCTTATTTATTATTTATTAAGGAAAATTTTAAACAACTACTAAACTATCTATATAAGACGATTTACACATATTTTAACTAACCACGTGAATGATTCCTTATATAGGTATTGTCATGGTAGTCAATTTGAAAAGAATTTTAGAAGATTTTCTCTAGATTTTTATGACCAGTCGGTTTTACAAAATTTAACACAATCATGACTTTGGTAATGTATGTATCGTGTCATGATAATACTTAAGAATATTTTTAATGTTTCATTTCAGGAGGAGTTTTCGGTAAGTTTGGTTCCTCTGACTGTTAGTAATTCAGTACAGATGTTCTTTGTACTAATAAGTTATAACTGTGAATAGTTCCCCATTAACTTAAACTTTCTGATACTCTAAGACAAGGAGAGTACTTCCAAAATAGAGGAATTTGGATTAGAATCCATATGATTAACAAGGATTGAGAGTTGTGTTAAGTTGTTCCTTAAGGTTGCGTTGTATTACAGTGTGTTTGATCTTTTCTCTACCATAAGTGACGATAGAGAGTTCTTACGTTAATTAAGACACACCCCCGTGTCTTTCTCGATGTCTCTTCTCCATTGTCTACTTCGGAAATATTTTTGGAGTTTTTATACTTTTACTGGAGTTTTATACTTATTTGAGGATACATCTATTACCTGAAACGTGGGAAAGTGTAGACTCAAAGTTCGGGTCAAGATGGGAGGACAACCGGTACATTTTAACTAGTTCAACAAATCTTTATATCTTTCATCCGGAATAAGACGGTTATTGACACTAGAATCCGTTAAGAGAAGTGGAGAGATCCGTAGTTAAAGGATTTAGATACTTTCTTTAGTACTTCAATACGAAATTCTCGAAATCGAAAGGGAGACTAAGATTGTACTCAGATATAATATATAAAGTCTTTAAGGATAGGAGACAACCTACACAAGTAAACCGTTGATAAATGGGTGTTATACGCCCATGTTGATTCATGGGTGTTATACAGTCCGTCACAAGATCGTGTACACTTACATTATCAGGTTTTAGTGTACTTTTAATGTCTTTTATAGATAACTTATTGAATATTAAGCTATCTATAACTCAATATAGATATATTAAATAAACAAAACAACAGAGGAACAAGTGTTAGTAAAGGGACATGTATACTGTACACATAAATTTTGTCAATTGTGGCCATTTGTTTTCTTTTTTGTGTTTGTAATTGTGTTTTCCTCTTTAAATTTACTTCTACTTCATATCAATCATTGTGACGGTAGTTGTACTATCAAAGAGATTTAAGTGTAAGTTAGTCACTCGGAATCGTTGGACTGTTTTTTTCTGTCATACAATTACTCGAGAGATTGGTTAAATCATATGTCGGGAGAAAAGAAGGAGTAAATTTGATAATGTATCAAAGAATTCTCGTACTATATTGGTCCATTCAAAATAAATTTCTATTTATTTCAGACATATACCGTTCGTTTGTGTTTTTAGATGTTATAGTAAAAAAGTCTATAAAGTGAAGATATAGACTGTAAAGACCGAAAATCTGGTAGATACAGTAATGTGTTCCAGAAATAAATTCTTAGTATAATAGTCAAAAGTTTTTAACTGAATAAGAATCCATTCATTAAAATTTTAAGTCATTAACAGTCCGTCAAGGTCTTTGAGTTCTAAAACAGTTTTCTGTCCCTTAAACCTACCACTCCATCCGCCTCCCACACCTAACGACTTTCCTATGTTCTACTCTTATCTCGACTTAACTGGAGTCTTATGTGTCAATGAACTCCTCAGTGTCCCGTTGAGTCAACCTGAGGAGAAGACCCAGACGAAGAACGAAAATCGTTCGATGATCAAGAAATCATACGGAGAAGCGCAATAGAGTACCGTTACAACAGAAATACCGACGAGATCGGAGGACCTAAGACGTCGGATGAAAGAGAATCTTTTAGACTCATGAAGATGGAATAAGATTATTGACGTGGGGAGGAGATTCCTCTTTGCTAGGATGTCCCCCACACCTGCCATGTGGGACCTTGTCTCAAGAGTACGTGTCGGGGAAAGTACTACACGCGGAGACGGACGGAAGGATATCAGTCACCAGTCCTATTACCCCAGTGCACCATTCTGTGTAGTGGAGTACCGTTTATTTACCCCTTTTTCTCCTTTGTCGTTGTCTAAAATAAAAGGACCCGAGGTTTTAGTGACGTCTGTCACTTACGTCGGTACTTTAACTTTCTGTGAACGAAGAACCTTCTTTTCGATACTGTTTAGATCTGTCGTGTAATTTTTCGTCTGTCGTGAAACGGCTGTTGTCAGACATACCAGTTTCTATTCCAAAAAGGTCATCAGTACATTCCTACATTCTTGACCTGGTATTTCTTCCGACTCACGGTTTCTTAACTACGAAAACTCGACACCACGACCTCTTCTGAGCTCTCAGGGAACCTGTCGTTGTAATTTGGTCAGTTAGGATTTCCTTTAGTTGGGACTTATTGGTGACCTTCCTGACTACGACTTCGACTTCTAGATTATGAAACCGGTGGACTACGCTTCTCGTCTGAGTGACCTTTTCTGGTTCTACAACCTTTTCTAACTCCCGTCCTTGTCTTTCCCCTCTGTCTCCTACTCTACCAACCTACCGTAGTGACTGAGTTACCTGTACTCAAACCCGTTTGAGACCCTCTATGACTTCCTGTCCCTTCGGACCACATAACACGAAGTACTCCAGTGTTTCTCAGTCTGTACTGAATCGTTGACTTGTTGTTGTTACCACTCCGTCTGTTGAACCATAATATACGTATTCCGTGGGAAGTAATCTAATACCGTGTCATCCATGGAACTTCAAAGATTCTGTGTCGCACTGACGATCCGTGGAAGTTGCCTGATAAGTGATACATTTCTATGTCAGAGTGGTGTCTCTGACATACAAGTCTCTGACTTGTTCAGTACAAGTGTTTCATTCCGGTGAAGAAATGTCCGTGTCCTTTGTTCATATATTTGAACTTTAAATTTTAAGTTTTTTTTCACACTACTTCACCCATACACAAAAACTTTTTTGTTTGAGTCGGACCCTTTGATAAGAAATTTCTTTTTGTTTTTGTATTGTATATTTGTATCTTTTGTTTGACATTTTAGTGATAAAAATTTCTACTCGGACAGTCGTAGTTTATACGTGACGTTTCACCGTACAGAATCTAAAGTCGATGAGTCGGTGTTGACTGTCAGAGGTTTAACACGTCGAGTCTCATGTACTTGTTTACCGGTGGCGTGACCCACTCTCGTTAGTCGGACCGACAAGGGGACGAAGTCACGAGGTGAAAATGGTCACTCGCCGTCGGTCGTGACGTGTTGAGGATCGGTCTCCCGAGACAGGACCGGAGTGCATATTTTTAACGTTCGGTGATATTTTGATTTGTTAGTCTTGTTGATAATGATGGTAAACGAAATATTACTAATAAAATTATTTCATTGTCTCCTTATATTTTCTTTTCCTATGAGTGGAGAAAAGAGAAAGACTACCGTCTGTTCTTTTTTTGTGTAGACATTCCACTGAGCGAACCGAATGTCCCTCCGTCTATGGTTTCTTCCGTAGCTTCTCGATGCCCTTACCCTCAAGCGTCTGGACGAGTTCCGTGACTAACACTGAGTGTAGATGGACAGGGTCCAGATCAGAAGAGTGAATAGACAATTTCTAGGAACCCCGAAAGTATGAACCCTATTCTGTAGTGAAGGGAAGAGGACCCGGAGGTGTCGTGTTTAGTTACCCTCCGGGTCGTTAAGGTCTGTCCTCGTCAGGAAGGTCCCACATGTGTCGGTAACTGTCCTTACTTTTGACTCTTGGAAGGAGGAGAGTTCTTTGTAAGTGTAAAAACCGTTTACATAGTAGAGACTCTAGTAGTTTTGATTAGAATAATACAGGAAATAAGGGAGAAAAGTAGTCGAGGGTTTCTACAGAGGCTTAGAGTCCAGTAGAGATAAGGGTTTTCCGAGGTTCCTGTCACTCCGTTGGGGTCACCGTGGTCCCTGAGAAGTAGGAAGTATAGACTTACTAATGAAAGGTACTAAAGGTCATTAGAAAGGTACTAATGAACGTTTATGTCAACTATTATTACGTAGTTATAAACGAGTGGTTAATGTTGTTTACAAGGTGTGCTTAAGTCCAACAATCATTGTCCTCTTTGACGTTTCACTCGTGACTACTCTCCATATACCCTTAAGACAAGAAGGACTAGTTAAAAGACATTTAGATTTTGACGAGATTTTTTCAAATAATAAAATTTTAACTTATTTCCGTATTTGTCTGACAGATGGTGGAAAGTTTACTAGTGACTGTAGTAGTAGAGAAGACTACTCCAAACAAAAAAAAAAATTATGTTCGATTAAGATAAAGTATTTCTTTTACCACTCCCACCCCTGTCTCATCGTCTGTCTATTCCTTCGACTTCGACATACATTGCATAGAGAAGAAACGATGTTCAGATAGGTTCTCGAGTACTTGTGTTACATACTCACTCCTACCGTTCTTTGTACTCAAAATGTACTGATGTTTCTTTAGTTGTTATTAACACTCGTCAGTCTTAAGGATTAGTAAAAGTAAAAGGATAAGTTTACAACACTCCAGTACTTTTGTAAAAGTGTTTTTCCAGTATACAGATGTGTGAATTCCACTTGTGGGTCAGTCCTGTTTTCACTTTTTAGTTCTCAACTAAGGTAGGTAAAACAATGAATTGCTCCCTTCCCCGGATGTTTTCATATGTCAAAAGAGTAAAATCTCTTAATTCACTGAAGGGGGTTTTGTGAATTTTCACCATACTTACCTTTTTAATTTTTTTTTTTTTTTGTGTGATGTCTCCTTTTCTCTAGTTTTCGAAGTCTGTCTTATTAACAATTTATTCGTAAATTATAATTGACTTTAATGTATGATCCCTTTCCTTTTGTTATCTAAAAGATACTTTTCCTTTTTGTTTAGTTTCTACCAGTCTTTTCAATAAACCTACCTCCCGCCCCCATACCGTACGACGTCTTTCCGAACATGGTGGACGGGTCGTCGTCACAATACTCTTGATCTACTCTGTAAACATTTATATGAACCTTTTACGGTCCAGTATTTTGACAATTTTGACTCCTTTTATGATTTCCTCTCTTTTGACCAAAAGCAGTGACAGTTTATTCCGTTCCGGCTGTTGCTCGTTACACCAATCCTAGGGAAGGGACCAGGGAACCATAAGGTGTACACCGGTGTACTTTTTGACGTGATTATAAACAGGTAAAAAGAAATGTTGAAACCAATATTCGTAACAATTCTACGAATATCCTCTTCCGTTACCGTGGGGTGAGGTCATGAGCAAACGGACCTTTTAGGGTACCTGTCTTCTCGGACCGTCCTAAGTCAGGTAACCCAGTGATTCTCAGCCTGTGCTGACTCACTGAAGTGAAAGTGAAAACACGTAACCTCTTCCTTTACCGTTGGGTGAGGTCTCAAGAACGGACCTCTTAGGGTCCCTGTTCCCTCGGACTGCCCGACGGCAGATACCGCAGCGTGTCTCAGCCTGTGTTGACTCCACTGAATCGTCGTCGTCGTCGTTCTACGAATATACAAGGAGGTCCTCTGTTTGACCAATCACTTCTATTACTTGATTTCCTTTTACGGAAGTTCTTACTCCACTACACCCATCTTATTTAGAAATGGGACGGGGGTTCTTTCGATTCTCGACTAAGGTGAATAAGACACGGTTTAATTAAAGAGGAGACGACTCATCATCGAGTAGTTAGTGGATAAGGATTCGTACTTACCTCTAGAACCCTTTTATGTAGTCTAAGTTTGCTTGGGTAAAAATTTCATTTGCCGTGAGCGTATAGTGTTCTTACCGAATATGAAACTTTTTGTGACGAAGCTTAGTTTAGGTTCAATGTTTTACGAAAAAAAAAAAAAAAAAACCAGGGGACGAAAAAATTAGTACTTCCTTTTTTTGCAATTATGGAGAAAGATTAAGAACCGAACGAGACTGTTAAGGATGAATTCAGAGTCATTTCTGGAACAAGGACTTGTTTTGATTTGGGAATGGTATCAATGAAGTTTGATAAATTTTGAAATTGATTCGCGTTTCGTCTAGAAAATTTTAACGAGTGTGCGATCTTAAACTGTCGCAACATTCACGGATATTTACTTATAACTTATTACGTTTAACCATTGGTCAACTATTACGTAGACACATTTAGTTTACTTGTAAGTACATTATTTAAGTGTAGACTGGAAAAATTGGAAAGGGTCATAACTAGTAAGAAACCACCTATTCCAGGATTTACTCCGATTACTATGAACAATTTTTTTACCTTTCCTTTGTTTACGTAAGATACCCTTACTGATTTATTTTCGTAATTTTGAACCACTATTCTTCGGTCAAGGGTCCTCCTTTTTTTTTAGGTTGTGATCTTTTTTCGCTACCCTGAATTGTTGAAGTGTTCTACTCGAAATGGTTCAGATACGATTGAGGTGTAATAATAACGGGAATATAAATTGTTAGTATTGAGTAGACTACGTGTTGAATAGTAGTCCGAGGAACGTAAAAAAGTGTCATAATTTCCGTTCTTACAGTAAGTATGGTAAGAATAGTTTAATTTTGGTTTCCTGTCAGGTTAAGACTCTCAGTTTGTTTCATTGCTGTATTCACTCTACCGAAACCAGTATTTAGTTTTCGATTATCCCGGACTTGTGTACTCAGACTGGGAAATTGTTGTAAGAGAGGGTCGAACTGTTGAGTTCACTCTTTTTCATATCCCCAATAGGGAACATGATTCTGTGACCTACGATGTGAACTATAATCGACTTCGATAGTGTGATAAGTCTTTTGAAGAATGTACTTTAGTCCATTTTGACAGTGACCTGAAGGGACTACCGAGTCACCATTTCTTGGGCGGACGGTTACGTCCTCTGTGTCTAAGTTAGAGACCCAGTCCCTCTAGGGGACCTCTTTCTTTACCGTTGGGTGAGGTCTTAAGATCGGACCCGTTAGAGTGTCTGTTTCCTCGGACCACCCGATGCCAAGCGTCTAAGCGTTTTATCAGTCTGTACTGATTCGTTGACTTGTTGTTTTTTTAATGGTAATAGTGCTTCTGATCTGAAAACAATAGATTGTTTAATACTTCGAAAATGTAGTCTATGTAAGTTTATGTCATAGTACTAGATAATTCCTCTGAAGTCATAAAAGCCAATTGTGAATTTTAAGGATAGTCTCAAAACGGAGAAAATATTGTTTTCGGTATGTATCCTCCACGATAGATGGTAGATGAGTCCGCCACGATTCTGTACGAATTGAGTCACTAATTGAGTCGTCTTGAGCGTCCCAGTTTGACGTTCTGATTTACAGGATAGAGGTACGTGTTGTCCTGATATAAACGGTTGGTAGTGTTCCCTTGTCCTAACAACTTACAACGACGTTTCTCAGCTCTGTCCGGTTTACTATTTGTGATGGTCCTTTGTTTACTTCCTTGTAGGTTATTTTATTACCGGAACACTCTGTCACTCTACAGATGGTGGTTTTTCATCAAGAGGTAGATGAACGAATTGCACAACAGAGAACCCGGACCATAAGTTGCGTAAGTACTTTGACCCCCAATTCGGACCTTTACACGTAAAGATTGTTTGTCGACTAAGACTACATCCATCTTTTGTTGTATGTTAGGTTTGATTCGTTGGTCTGGAATCGTTTAGACACCTGTATAAATATTTGGCCAGTTTTCGTTGTCGACTACTTGATATTCCAGGAAAACTATAAATTAGAAACAAAGATGTTCTAATCCTTCTGTTCATTTTGGTGACTCAGTGGACCTCTACGTTCTCTACATCCAAGGTAAGGAGCCAGTCTTTCTAGGGGACCTCTTCCTTTACCGTTGGGTGAGGTCATAAGAACGAACCTTTTAGGGTACCTATCTCCTCGACCTCCCCATATCAGATACCCCAGCGTTTCTCAGCCTGTACTGTCTCGTACACACACGCGTGTATGTGTGTGGGTGGGTGTGTGTGTGTGTGTCGGTTATTCGGTTTTTTATATATATATATTTGTAGCAATCATTAGTTTCTTTACGTTTAGTTTTATTGTTACTCTATGGTGTAGTGTGGGAGATCCTATCAAGATGTCGTTCTGTAAATTGTACAATCTTAAACCTCTTTAAACTCAGAGGGATGAAGTACCATTATTCCCACGTTAAACTTTTTGTCAAACCGTCAAGGAGTTTTCGATTTTACATTCTTAATAGTATACTAGATCATTAAAGTGAGGATCGATATCTGTGTTCAATTGACTTTTCTTCATAAGTTTGTTTTTGAAGATATGTTTACAAATGTCGTTACAAAAAGTATTCTTAGTGTTCCACTTTTGTCAAGTTTACAGATAGTTGACTACTCATCTATTTGTCCTACACCTTAATAGGTCTACTACCTTATAATAAATCGGTATTTATCTTCATAACTGTATACGATGTTGGATTACTTGGAACTTTTATAACATTCGTTTTCTTCACTTAGTGTTTCCTGTTATACAACGAAATTAAGATAACTATATTTTACAAGTCTGATACACTGAGTGTTGTTTGACACGTTTTAAGACTTTCTCTACCCTTATGGTCTGGTGGACTGGACGGAGAACTCTTTATACATACGTCCAGTCCTTCGTTGTCAATCTTGACCTGTACCTTGTTGTCTGACCAGGTTTAACCCTTTCCTTATACAGTTTCGACATCTAAGAGTGGGACGAATAAATTGAATATACGTCTCATGTAGTACTCTTTACGACCCGACCTACTTCGTGTTCGACCTTAGTTCTAACGGCCCTCTTTATAGTTATTGGAGTCTATACGTCCTCTGTGGTGGGAATACCGTCTTTCACTTCTTCTTGATTTCTCGGAGAACTACTTTCACTTTCTCCTCTCACTTTTTCAACCGAATTTCGAGTTGTAAGTCTTTTGATTCTAGTGCCGTAGACCAGGGTAGTGAAACACCGTTTACCTACCCCTTTGTCACCTTTGTCACTGTCTGAAATAAACCCCCCTCCCCCGAGGTTTTAGTGACGTCTACCATTGACGTCGGTACTTTAATTTTCTGAGAATGAGGAACCTTCTTTTCAATACTGGTTGGATCTGTCGTATAATTTTCCGTCTCTGTAACGAAACGGTTGTTTCCAGGTAGATTCAGTTCCGATACCAAAAAGGTCATCAGTACATACCTACACTCTCAACCTGATATTTCTTTCGACTCGTGTCTTCACTACGAAAACTTGACACCACAACCTCTTCTGAGAACTCTTAGGGAACCTGACGTTCCTCTAGGTTGGTCAGGTAGGATTTCCTCTAGTCAGGACTTATAAGTAACCTTCCTGACTACGATTTTGACTTTGAGGTTATGAAGCCGATGGACTACACTTCTTGACTGAGTAAACTTCTCTCAACCCTTTCTAACTACCGCCCTCCTCTTCCCCTGCTGTCTACCAACCTACCGTAGTGACTGAGTTACCTGTACTCAAACTCATTTGAAGCCCTCAACTACAACCTTCCCTCCGGACCGTACGACGTCAGGTACCCCAGCGTTTCTCAGCTTGTGCTGACTCGTTGACTTGACTTGACTTTTACAAATCTTGTCCTTTTAGATATCTGTCATATATAATGACCAAAGATCCCCGTCTCCAACCCCCACCGTATAACTAATACCGACTCCCATCATCCCAAAGAAAGTACCGATTATGTTACGACTAACACGTCTACTTACGTGTCTAAGTATATGATTCAGTGACTTAATATTTAAAGTTCACCCACTTAGTATGCCATATGTCTAATTTAGAGTTCGATGAAAAAATTTTCTAAATAGATTTTATTATTCCTTTTGTGGGGTGGTACTACTGGAGGTAAGATCACCCGACAGTTGACGTCCTTCAGGGGTTTACGGTGAGATCGGTCTCATCGACGAGTGTTTAAAGACAGTGAATTGAGACCTCAACAAAGATAAAGATATGAAGGACTCCGAATGAATGAGTTGAGACAAAGGTTAAGACACTACATAAGTGTGAAATAGGTTATTTGGGGGGTCCAAAGATGCGAATTTATTAGAGAGTAAAATCCAACGAACATTAGTGTTGTGTGATAAACCATATATGAGATGCAAGAAGGTCACCACGATCACCATTTCTTGGGTGGACGGTTCCATCCTCTGCATTCTCTGAGCCCAAGCTCGAGACCCAACCCTTCTAGGGAACCTCCCCCCGTACCGTTGGGTGGGGTCATAAGAACGAACCTTTTAGGGCACTGTCTCCTCGGACCGTCCGATGTCAGGTATCCAGTGTTTCTCGACCTATACTGACTTTGCTTAATCGTGGTCGTGGTCGTGGATGTGAGAAGGTAAGGGAACAGATCTTCATTAAAGTATTTGTTGACTGATGTTTAGGATTGTTGAAAAAGATGCCGATATGGTAATGCACAGGTGGATATATTTATACAGAATTGTCACATTATCATACATATCGTACTAATGTACTATTAGCTAAAACAGTAAGAAAATGATTGTTTGACAAGTAATAAAATAAATAGGTAAAAAGAAAATCGTAGTTCCCCTTATCCCTTGTAGGTAGTTTTTATATAGACCGATTTTAGGTTATTTGTAAATGACTTATATAAACCACCAACCCCTTTTTTTAAAAAAAGTATGAAAATCTACTCTCCTTCCACTTTTTATTAAAGATTAGTTAAAAACAAATGTTAGATCAAAATGTGTCTTATATATTGTTAATGTTTTGTTAATACATAATCCTTTATTCGTTTTGACGTGTTGTCAGTAAAACATGGTCAACTTCAATACGTTTAAGTTAAGTTAAAATGATTTATAGTTGATACATTACAAAAAGTCACACGACTAATATAATAGGAAGTCCCATAGGTCTTTTTATCAAATGTCAAACTATATGAGTAGGTAATTAGTTATAAAACATTGACAGTGTATATATTTCTGACTATTTTAAAGGTCGTTTTAATTTATACAAATCCTGTTTTTGTAGGTACTGAGACTCTTAATACTAATATTTTTGGTAGATGTAAAAAATCATGAATGATTGAGAATAATAGAGTAAATACAGAAGTCAGTTAGGATGCTCCGTCCATAACAATAGTATTAGTGGGTTCCCGTAATACTATTGAAATTGACCGTTTAGACTCTAAGTCTCAGTTTAGAAAGATAGTGTTCTCAAGGAAAGAATTGGTTATGAAGACATTATAACATTACTAAAATTACTGGTCGACTTTTTAACTTGACTTCTCAAAAATATTATAATTCAATGTAATTTTGTAGAGATAAATGTTTTTGGGCCGTTCGTTGTTTAATGAAAAGACTTAGTCGGTCTTTTTAATGATTTGGACTCAAGAAATGAAGAACCGTGTACTCTTCAATGTTATAGTTAAAGAAGTCATAATACTATTTCCGTTTTAGTTTGATTAAGTTCGATATATGAGTTATCTGAACACTAGAAATGTGTCTTTTGTCCAATCATATCTGAGAATTACCACATTAATAACAGGTACTCTTTATCCATGTGTCAAGGTATTTTTATGTTTTATCATATCTTGTGTAACATTAATGACGTAAACAATATGTCATTTAGAAAGATATAAATACGTATAGATTAACCTTACTATAAATAGTTTTCCGATTACTATGGTAAAACTTAGGGTAAATGATTTTCCGATTACTCTGTCATCTTATGTTCGACAAATAATTGACTTCTTGTTCTATACACTGTAGACATGTGTCAGTCTCTTTTGACTTTAATTTTTATTTCATAGAGTATTTGGAATGTCATTTCTTCAGTATAGTCTCTGTTCTTTCTGGTACATACTACAGTCAAAGGGAACATTTGACTATCCATTTCCGTTTAAATATAAGATCAGTTTCTTGAATATATTCCTCTCATATATTTAATATATATTACTCTGATACATTAATATATAAGTAAAAAAGTCCCTATGGTAATAATGTCCATAACTTTATGTTCAGTAAAAAAAATTAACGTTCTATCCGGTATTACGAATGTACCACTTTATTTTAATGTATACGACATGAAATTTTGTTGGAGTACAATCTAATGACGTGGAGTCTTTATGGGATAACTATGAAGTACTCGGTTTTTTGTCAATCAGGGAACCTGACGTTCCTCTAGGTTGGTCAGGTAAGATTTCCTCTAGTCAGGACCCACAAGAAACCTTCCTTACTACGATTTCGACTTTGAGGTTATGAAACCGGTGGAGTACGCTTCTCAACTGAGTAATCTTTTCTGAGACTACGACCCTCCCTAATCCCCGTCCTCCTCTTCCCCTGCTGTCTCCTACTCTACCGACCTACAGTAGTGGCTGAGCTACCTACACTCAAACTCACTTGAGGCCCTCTACCACTACCTGTCCCTCCGGATCGCACGACGCTAAGTACCCCAGCGTTTCTCAGCCTGTGCTGACTCGTTGACTTGACTTGACTTGACTTAGTATACTTATATAACCATTCTGTGGTACGACGACGACGACGACGATTCAGCGAAGTCAGCACAGGTTGAGATACGCTGGGGTATCTGTCGTCGGGGGCAGGGACCCTAAGAGGTCCGTTCTTGTGACCTCACCCAACGGTAAAGGAAGAGGTTACGTACTTTCACTTTTCACTTTCACTTCAGTGAGTCAGCACAGGTTGAGAATCGTTGGGGTACCTGACGTCGGGTGGTACGACTTGTCGTTTATTTCACATCAGCGAAAGAACTTATTACCACTATGATTACTTATATATAGAGTTGTGAAAAGTCGAAGTTCTTGTCTTTTGAGGTCTGTGTAGTTTTACCGTGTATAGTTTGAGATTTATTGTTTTAATAAATTGTCCATTAACGTTTGAGAGAAGAGTAGTTTATTTGTCCTTGAGTAAAATTCTAATTCTGTTCATCGTTCAGTCAAATCCAACTTAAAAATCTACTTTCTCGTTAGTACTCGTTGAAAGATTCGGTTCTAGAACTAATCTAAAAAAGGATTGTAATTCTGTTCTAAGTATTTATGTGTCATTCAAATTCGTTTTTTATTTTAAGTGTACATAAAGTTCCTCGTTGACAAAAGATATTTATTAAATAATAATGTTTGATGGACTTATTTTTAATTTTCACTTAAGGTCTTCAGTCATTTTCATTGAGGGGTCGTTTTGGAAGACACATATAAAGAGTTGTACTTCATGGTACTTTCCTAAGTGAATACCGATTATATAAACAGTTCTTTTTTTACCATAAAATAATGACGTGGATTTATTAAACTTTCGTGTAGTTGACATCAAGCACACAAAAAACAATAGTAAATAGGTTGCCATATAAATAATCAACAGTATAGTTACGAGACGGTCCTCTCAAAAATTTGTAAATAATTCTTTGTGTCAGATATCAGTTTACTCTAATACGCATTATAGAAGTTTCTTAGACTTTATCGGATAATATATAAATAACCGAGGATCCTGTACAACGTCGGTCTATTACTAGAAAACAGTTTTATTCTCGCTAGGTCATTACACCAGGAGAAGTGGGTTCGACTGTCGTTGAGAGTCTTTCATTAGTTTCGTTTTCATAATCGGATTCACGTTCACTGTCTTGATCGAGTTTGACGAATCTAAAAATGAAAACAAAATTTAAAATCGGGGAACTTTACATTCACCTCGATTACGTGTCCATAATTTTTCATCGTCTGAATATTAGTTATGGAAGTGATTGTCGATAAGGGGTCCGACAGAATTTATCCTCGTGATCTCAATACGTTCCACCTTTTATGGGTTAATCCAAAAGGGCCTGGTTAAATTGAACAGATCGATAACTTATACAACTGTTATTTATGCAGGTGCGAGAACTCATACACTCTCTTTTTAGTCGAGAAATTAGTGGTCATTGTGATCAGATCTTTGTTCGGTAGACCGAATAGAGACTATATGAGACCCTAACATAGTAAGATAGAAAATTTTATGGTACGTATTTAACGATTGGAGTCTTGTTTGAATTCAAGTCTAGAGAAATGTTTTTTCATGTTCTTTGACAAAGAAAATTCATAGACCCTCACTAAGATTCTCTTTCAGTAGTTGACGAGAGTGGCGATTGGTGAAAGGTACCACGGTCTTTGTCTCTTGTTTAGACTCGAGGACCAAGTCTATGTTCGGTTATTCTCTTCGTATAAAAGTGGGTCCACGAACACAGTGTCAGTCGGTCATGACTTTGTTGTGACATGTTCGACAACGTCGATCAACTAAACCCACCAATTTATAACAGAAACTTGTGTACACTTGTTGAGAAGACTTGGGCTCAGTAAGAGAGAGAGAGAGAAAGAGAGAGAGAGAAAGAGAGAGAGCGAAAGAGATAAAGAGAGAGAGAGAGAGAACGGACGTCACGTCCTCTGGACCAAAGTTAGGGACCCGACCCTTATAGTGGACCTCTTCCCTTACCGATGGGTGAGGACGTAAGAACGGACCTCTTAGGGTGGCTGTCTCCTAGGACCGTCCGCTGTAAGGTACCCCAACGTTTCTCAGTTTCCACTGGCTCACTGAAAGTGAAAGTGAAAGAAAGTACAATTTTTCCTGAGTGATCCGAGGAGACCAATTACCATTGATGTTTATATCGAGGTGTCTGGGTTCATAGACTCTTATGAAGACATTTCTTATACAAGATTGTAGTTCCCGTCTCTCAATAGTGTTCGGTTGAGTTGAAGTCAGATGAGGTGTCGGTAATTGAATTATCCAAGATCATGTTCTTTGGAGACCCTTTCCTAACAGGAATTCGAGGTACTCCTAACCTCCCTGTCCTTTAGGAAGACAGGGAGATCCCAAGGGGTGATACATGTACACCTCACCTCTCAATTCTTGTTCCAGGTAGGAGAGACGGATTGTGAAGTCGTCGAGGAAGAACCCCTTTTCAGTGTCGACGGTGTGACTCAGTGTGAAATTTGGAAGACCCACCTCAATGACAAGGAAGTTCTGTCCTTGGGTCCAAGGGAGAAGGAGATGAGAAGGGTAAAGACCGCAACTTCTCCACGTGTACGTACGGACCCGACTTAGACCTGGTGGTACTGGTGAGACGGACTAGTGAAACACATTGAAAAAATTTTTTAGACTAGACCGGAAGTAGAGGGGAGGCGAGGTTAAGAGGTGGATGTTGACCCCTCCATTGACACTGACTCCGAGGAACCTTGTCTTTTGTGTCAAATTGGAAGTTTAGGGAGTGACCTTTTCGGTCTGTACCTCCCAATGGTTCGTAAGTTGGTCGATGCTTCGTCGTGAAGTAAAGGGACGACCACCCCTTTGTTCAGTAAGAAGTCAGGTCTTGGGGTGTCTTCCCCATTTTCACTTTCTGCTTTTGCAGTTTTAGGGTGGAACTTTAGGGAAATAGGTCTTCGGGAGTCGTTGTCTGTTTCCTTTTAAACGTGATTCAAAAAGAAAGAGAAAAAAGTACAGAACTGGAGTCAGACTGGGAGGACTTCAGAAGGGGTGAAGATGATCGTGTATAAGTTTAGGTACTTAAAAGTTATACAGTAGAAGACTTCCTTTAGGAGGGTCGGACGGGTCAATCTAAATTCGTAGTGGCGGAGTAGATAGCGGAGTACATGGAATAAATATAGAGATAATTCGTGAAATAAAATTAATCAATAAATTTATATCGAGGGGATGATTTAGTCGACACGTAGAGACCGGAACTCGTGTAACAGTTCCAACCAGAGACGATATTCCGTGTGGAGTAACGGACACTTGAGGGTGTCGTGAAACTCCCCGAGGATGAGCCAGGTCGTCGTGAGCTAGGCGTGATAGGGGGGTTGAGGAAAAGAAAAAAAAAAAAAACCTTCTTTACCCCTCTAACCTTCCTAAAACATAGTATCTATTCGTTAGACTTGATTAGACTGACGGGTTGGTCCTTCTCGATTTCCTCGTTACAAAACGGAGTCGTCTAGTATCGAGGTAAACCGGGTCTCGATACCTTTAAGAATTTAGTAGTCCGAGTTTCCTTCTAGGTGTCTCTCATCTTTAGTTAGTACTCAGTTACACTTACTTCGCGATTACTTTTTTAGTCCGTCCTATCCGTCTTCCAACCCAAAGACCACCGCCTCCTTCAGGAATCACTGTTTTACTGGAAACGCGTCTCTGGACTTTCCCCTCCTTCTCTTGATTCACCCACCACAAGGTCTCATTTACCATTCGGTTTAGAGCCTAAAGGTGACGAATACGAGAAATTTGATTTCGTTAACGGAGATCCTCTCCTTCTACGGTTACAAGTTCTTTTATCGTCCTCTTTCTCGGGATAAGAACTGTAAATCCCGTGTAATCCTTTCGTCAAGGGTTTAGGGGTTGTTCTGTGTCTCGTGATAGGGGACGGGTGGTCCCAGGAGTTGGTGTCTCAGTCTCTGAGGTTTTTCTACGGTGCATCAGTAAAAGTAACTGTCCTCATCGTTTGGTGGGGTTTAACATTTTACAACTTCAATATTGATCTCTGACAAACTAGAAAGTAACGACAAAAGTTTCCGACTACATGATTCACGAAACAATACCAAGGATAGCACGTTCAGTAAACTGAGATGAGACTCAATGAGTCGACAGTGTTCTGTCCTTTACCCGACGTTATTCTTCTCAAATAAGTCTCGTCACACAGTCAACGAGTCAGTACAGGTTGAGAAACGTTGGGGTACCAGATAAGTACTAAAGAGATCTATTCTTATGAGCTCACCCAAAGGTAAGGGAAGAGGCCCCCTAGAAGGGTTGGGTCCATAGTTTGGTCCCACAGGACGTGACTTCCGTCTGAAAAGTGGGAGACTTGATGGTCTCTTTTGATGTTTTTATACCAGGGTATGGCACAGAAGTGAGTTCCGTTCCAAATGGAAAGGGTCCCTTGATACACAGGTCGGGTCAATTAGTGAGGGATGGTTAGTGTTCTTTTTATAGTAAGTCTTTCCACTCCATTTACTCTTCTAATGGATTTTTAAAAACGTGTGTTAATGATTCACTGACCTTCATTAGTGGAGATGTTGTTTATTTAGAAACACCGTACTTACTGTAGAGGTGTTCTGACAGGAAAGGAAACGGGTTAAACACGGTCAAGAATTTTTATTGAAGACCAAAATCCGAGTATAAATAAATGAATTATTTGACTCGGTCTATAAATGTTATTTGGTTCATGAGTCTCACTAATTGATGAATTTTTACACACATACATGTATGTCGATGTGTTTTTGTGTGGTTAATATATGTATCCAGAACACACTGGAAGTAAACCCTTATAAAAATACGTACAGTTAATAAATCTAAGTTCGTACTTCCATACAATATACACACACTTACATGGTACTCTCTCTGTCTTTGTTTTGCTTCCCTGACCCTATTCTTCGTTCATTTTAATGTGATCTACTCCAGTCCTCTTACCTCTGAGTATTCTTTTACGTTTATACAAATTTCATTTTATTACTTGACTCGGAAGTGAGTGCATAGAAGGCAGATGTTAGTATGACTGACACGTAATTGGCGAAACGGGCGTAGGACGTACGAGGGACACAAGGAATGTCCAATTTGTGTCGGTTCTAGATGAAGATTTCGGTCAACGTTTTTGTAGATAGGGTGGTTGAAAATCAACTTTTCATTAAGATAAAATAGGAGGTTTTCTTTTAGTCCGTATTTTTGTCAGAGTTCTTTTTATTTTTGATCATAAGAGCGAAGTGTTTTCTCTGTTTTTCTCTTTCTAAATTGGTTCTCTTGTGGAAGTCAAAGACAGAATGGTAGATAATTAAAATTTAAACTAAAAAGAAAGATATAGTGTTTCGTGAATAAGTTTCGATCTTCTTAGGTCTATAGGTATATAACGGGACGTTTTTCTTTTGTGATAATAAACGTAAAAACAAGTTTGTGACATTCTTATTTTCTTGACAAAAATGTTCACTACTCCAAGGATGTCTATTGTAAGTGGGTGTCCTAGACTCCGAAAAAACACTGTATTTCACGTGTCATGAAACTCCTACCAATGTCTACGTTACCGTGTCTTTTCCGAAAATTGAAACCGAGTAAAGGAGACTGGTGGTACGGAGGTGAGATTTAATATTGGAGAGTTTCGAGGTCTAGGAAATTTTGATCGAAAATTTGATGGAAGGGAACGATAGTAGTGTTTTGTTCTTACGAAAGAATGAACTTTTATTTTCGTGTTTTAATAATCCTGAGTCATTGACAAGAGTAATAACGTTTGGTTATTTGTTCCGAGTTTGTAAAAAGGATTATCGACGAAGAATAACTCGACTGTTCTTTATTTAGGTTTTCTTTGGTTTCTTTCTAGACGGAGACGTTATATCTGCCAAAGAATAAGTCTTTGATAGAAAATATAGTCTTTGGTGATCGCGTTTAGGGTGACGATAGTAATAGCAGGTGTTATCTTACCGTTCGATTCGTGATTTTGGGACAGTAAGTATGAACTCTTATTATCAAAAAAAAAAAATTTTTTTTTCCTGAATGACATATCGTGTTCCTTGATCTGAGGCATAGGATATTATTGGACATTACATTTTCTTAGACCTTTTTCATGTATATCCATACACATATATACATATATATCCATATATGTATATTGTATATTCATGTATACATATATATCCATATATGTATATTGACGAAGTGAAACCAGATGTGAACTTTGATTGTAATATTTAATATGAAGCTAATTTTTTTTGATTTTAAGATCTTTTAAGGTAAAAATTGAATCGTTAAAGAAAAAACAATATTGGGTTTTGTTTACGATAGACGATTCGTCTGAGCGAAAATCTCTAGGATGTCATGGAATATGACTTTCCTTTTATAGTTATTATTATTATCTCACTCCTTTGTATTTTTCGTAGTCCCGGAGAAGGGGAACAAACTCCGTCTTCTTAGTCGACCGTACCCGTCGTTCCGGTTCTGGTTTGTAAGTTGTCTCGACCGACTTCTATCATCCCGGTTCGGTTCCTCCACTGGTTAACTATATTCTGACCAATGTAATGTCCCCCTCAACTCTTTATTTTATTTGTATAACTCCTATTACCCTCGGTTCCAAAAGTTGTGGCGTTTTCCTTTGATATTTTTACACCTCCTTTCTTATTTGGGACGACAAACCCCAACCTTAACCTCTATAGTCCCACTTGTATAAAAATCTGTCGAGTTGAATATCTATATATGTATGTGTCCCTATATATGTGTGTATGACATATACCATACACTATATATGTCCGTATATATGTATATGTGTGTATGTTTGTTTGGAGATAAAGGATTCATACAAATGATTCTAGATCTTTGTTTCTATAGAATTATCGTTACTCGTGGAGATCTTGGTTCTTCCAAGATCTCCACCAAATATTTACAGTAAAGGTGGGTTTCCTTGGTCTACTCAGAATTATTAAGACTCCGAACCCTTCTTTTTCATATTCTATTCGGACCTGATGCAAAATTGTACTACTTAACTCTTGTGTCGTGGTCAAGACACTATAAAGACGGGTTTTGTGTAGTGGACTTTGAGAGGCACTCATTTGTGGTCTATTTGGGTTTATCTCTTCGTATTAAACCACCATAAGAAGTTTCTATTTTCTGTTCCTTTCTGAGTCCTTCTCAAGGTCAACTTCCTCTGGTTTCGTGTCCTACTATCTATGTTCCGTACCAGGACCTGCGACGTGGATATTTCTTGTAGTGCCCCACTGACTTCTTAATACTTACCCTAGGTACCCAATCCATTATAACATAGTTATACTTAAAGGATAAAACTACCAATGTACTTCCAATACACACTCTTACAGGAACGAAAATCCTTTGTGGAAGACTTAATGATTCCTTAATGATCTCGTAGTACAGACGTTGAAAATGAGAGTTCAGTTCTTTTTAGAAATTTTACACACTCATTTCCCTATCTCTTTCTCTCCCTTATACTATTCTGTTAACATTATTTACAATTATGATCACCTTATCTTCACTTCTTGTATACTCTCAAGAAACAGGATAAGAACCTTACAAAGACATTCAAACTTTAGTAACATTTTGATTTTCAAGTTTTTTCTTTGTAAACCAGTATTTACAAGTATATGATAATTTTTTTTCGGAATGGAAAGATACTTCCCAGTGTTAGTCGACACTTAAATTTTTTTTTTTTACCATACGACACCGATATCTATCTTCTCTTGAATGTATTGTGATTTTCGGGAGTTTTTGTTGTTCCTGTAATTTTACCGGAAACAGTTGAGATTCAGATTTTTTTACACTTGTCATTAAGAATACGTTTTGAAACGACTAATCTCCACTGTATAAAACCCCCCGTAATGTTTATGAAAGTCCTATTTTGACGTCTTTTAGGGACTATAAGTACTTTATTCTACCGGATACATCTGTTTCTTTACACAGTTGGTCTAAGACGAAGTTCCTACTTGATCATTCCTCATACTAGTCATCTCCCCGAAGTGTAGTCGTCTGCGTTAGTGCAGGAGTCGACGTCTGTCTCTCACCCGTCGGGAAGGAACCCGTAAGGTAAATGAAGGTGTCTCGTCCCCACTGGGTTTTGTTACGGTTCCAGTTATAGTGGAGGTCTCGGTGGGAGCGACCGAACCGACCCTGAGACAGGGAGAACGTATGTTCAAAGTAGAGAAAGAGTCGGGTCAGGACATAGAAGAAGGGGAAGGAAAGTAGGGACTGTATGAGGTACGTGGGGGTAAGGTAGAGTGGGGGTAAGGTAGAGTTTTACTAATGAAGACCCCTTAGATTGGATGTTGTTCAAGGAGGATATGACAAACATTTCTGTGTCGAACTATACCCGTGTGTAAAGTATTAAAACAGAAGACTCGCCCGTTGTAATAAAGACTAAGTATTCTGTCAACACTAAAAGAATTCCACTTAAGACGGGCATTGAGGGTAGGTAAATGGAAGAGTACGACACACTGTCTTCTTAACATGAAAGGGGAAAAGTACAATCGGTTTATATTTTCTATTAGTAACAAATTTGTTGTTTAAAGGGAGAATACCAGGTAATCGAGGACACCGACAAGGACATCACTTTAACTTTATATTGTTTTACTAAAGGTACCGTTATCCATTATTAGATCATTTACGCTTAAGACTGAATCGATGTCTTGTTTTATTTTCTTCTAATGTCCTGACGCTACCCTGATTTAAAGTTATAGACACACACATAAAAGTCATAGTGTAAACTTTGTTTCTTTTATCTGTTTAAGTATGCGTGTCTTGATCCTTCTCACTTTGAGATTAATTTCCGATTCAAATTTTTTATGTAGAGCTAGTAGTTACATATAATAGTGAGGGATGGTAATGATGGTCCTATGTAAGTTGATAGTGTTTTTTAGAATGAATTTTTAAACTATGAAAAATAAACTCTGAGATAATACATGATATTAAAGCCAAGGTTAATGATTATATAGGGTAATACAAGTAAAAATGATTATTAATGTTCATACCAATACCTATTATACATTTACTTTCTAAGAGTTTGTGGATGTCTCAGAAATCATTTCGTCTCCTTGTCTCCTTGACGTCGTAAAGACTCGTAGTGTTTATGTCATCGTCTAGAGAACGGTCTGAGAGTCAATTGGTCGGAGAGGTAAGTAGGGACACTTTGTATGTCCGACCTCGGGAACCCGTCGGTTAGAAATGGTATATGGTGAAAAGAGGGAGGGTCGGGAGACTCAATATGTGAGTTTCTACTAACAAAACAAGGGTGTGAATAATAGTCAACAAGAACAACGACACGTTTAACGACTATTCGACTACGTTAGTTTCACGTTTTTCCGTTCTTAATAACATTGATTCTTTTTGTTCATGAAATGTAGTGATTTTAGATTATTTCTAATTAGTGATTTTTATAACCCCGAAGGGTCCACCACGATCACCATTTCTTAAACGGAAGGTTGTGTCCTCTGTATTCTCTGTACCCAAGCTAGGGGTCCAGTCCTTTTAGGGGACCTCTGTCCGTACCCTTGGATTAGGTCATAAGAACGGATCTCTTGAGGTTCCAGTCTCCTTGGAACACCCGACGTCAGTTATCCCATCGTTTTCCAACCTGTACTGACTTCACTGAATCTCGTACGTGTGTGTGTGTGTATGTGTGTGTGTGTTTAATTATATTTGTATTAGCCATACTTCTTCGGATCTGATCCATTAATCTTTTTTTAATAAATTTAGATTTTCCTAAGGTGTGAGTCTTACGAAACAGAATTAAAAAGAAAAATTTATTTGGTCTGATTAAATCACGTCTATTGTGTAGTGCAGACACGGAATGTGTTGTTACTAATACGTTTTAAGGTGTCAAAAGTTTCCTTTCTCAAAGTCGGAATGTTGTCTTTGACCGTTTATCTCTATTCTCATACTCAAGTTCCTTCGGACCTCTTCTAAGAAATTATAAATAGTTAAGTTGGTGTGGAGAGAAAGTAAACTGAGGTGAGTAATCTACGCTAATGACGGTAGACAAGAATTCCTGCTGGCACTCGTAGTAGAGGAGTAGGGACTAGACGTTATCCGTAACGGACGTAGAGTCCGATTACAAAGGACCAAAGGTCGCTTCCGAGTTGTTCACAAAAAAGGGACGAACGAAGTGTCAGGACCGGAACAAAACGTATATGCCTAGGAAGTAATGGTTGATCTGAAAGAAACACAGGTCACATAGTGTAGACTTTTAACATAAAAGAGAAACCTGTGGACGATGTGTTCTACCTTGAGTCTGTTCTTGAATAAGAATCTAGGTGTCCATGTAATGAATCACTCTGTGTATAGGTTGGGCAATTCATGAGAACGAATATGACCGATTGATCCTTTTTCCCATGGACCTGGTGACTTCCGAGAAAAATAAGAAGATCGGTGTAAAATCACCAGTTACAAAGGACGGGTGACCTTTACGAGTTCTCGATAGTATTTATCAAAAGACGGTACCCGGGTCGTAAACATCGAACTCTAGGGTTTCGTGGATCAGACTGATGAAAAATGAGACAAGGTCGGGTGAGAGTAGAAGGACTCGATGGTGAGTTGAGTAAAGGGTAGTTAGATAATGTAGGAATGGAGGGAAGAACTTGCAAAACCGGAACTTGAGTCACGAAGGGGATAATGCGAACTCGACAAAAATAAGATGTGGTGAAGACTGTAGTCTGTTCACAAAGAGGAGGACTGTAGTCACTTAAGATTATGGAGACCCACAGGATATTAGGTCAGTTAACACTGTGACTCAAGGGCCCCAATCGAAGTCTGAGGAGTGTTGTACGAAAGTGATATTTACGGTCAGTGTTCATAGTTCAGGGGTCCTATAGGTGTAAAGACAGGTTGAACCGTTCCCCAAGGGTGTTGTCTGAGAGGGACGTCCTCAGTTGTTAAGTGGTCTTACCGAGTAAGTTGAGAACTTCTGTGAATATATGATGATGGTCGAACAATGTTACCTGTGTTTCCTTCTTGGTTTACTTCTCCATGTATCCTACTCTAGGGTTTTCTAGGGTTTGTACTCTGATATGCATGGGACCTTCAACCCCAGACGAGGGGAGGATCGTGTACCCACGTAAGTTGGTTAAGACTTCGAGGAACTTGGGACAGTAGATCCCGTAAATACCTCCAAAGTAATGTATCTGTTCTGAGTAATTTAGTGACCAGTAACCACTAGATGAGTTAGAGGTCAGAGAGAGGTGATCGGTCTCCCACAACCCACCCCGAGTTTCAATATTCAAAGGTCAGTTCCGTCCACGACAAAACCACTGGTCGGGATAGGTTTCGATAGATCCCTAGGTAGTCCTGAAAAGTGATGTTGTTTTCTACAAGGATGGTGAAGATGGTGAGTCTTTTGTAGTTCACAAAATCCTCGAGACACGGTCTTCCACCTTTATATCTAGTTTAGAGAGAGAGATCCTGGTATTATTCAATTGAGAAAGAAGGAAAACGATATCTGTTGTTTATTATCGAGAGACACTGGATCGGAGAAATTGACAAGGAGAGTGTGATGGAGACCCCGAAGGGAACACCGAGTCGACCATTTCTTAGACGTACGTTACACCCTCTGGACCCAAGATAGGGACCAAACCCTTCTAGGGGACCTCTTACTTTTCCGATGGATAGGGTCATAAAACCGGACCTCTTAAGGTGTCTGACATATCAGGTACCCCAGTGTTTCTTAGTCTGTGTTGACTCGTTGAAAGTGAGTGAGTGAATGAGTGAAACAGAGAATCTTCTTTGAAGAGGGTAAATAGGAAAGAAAGGGAGAAGGAACGGGTTCAGACATGGTCCATTGTCGATTCTAAATCTAATACGTAAAAACTAATGAATTAGACAGTCGACGAGACGAGTCTGATAGACGACACACATATGAGACGTACGATCCTCCTCGACAAATTAAAGTGAGGAACCTCTTCCTTTACCGTTGGGTGAGGTCATAGGAACGGACCTCTTAGGGTACCCACCTCCTCGGACCATCCGATGTCAGGTACCCCAGCGTTTCTCAGCCTGTGCTGACTCGCTGAAAAATGAAAATGAAAAATGAATCATTGATATATTGTAGGTCGATTTCTGATCGTCCGTCCATAAGAAAGACGGGTGAAGACTACAGATACAGTCTTCGAAAGAGATAGAGGAAATATGAAATTATTTTGAATTAATGTGTGTGTGTGTGTGTGTGTGTTTATTAAAGTGAGGACTGTAACATGTATCCTTTATTAACGAATGTCCAAGTCACAGAGATCTTTGTGGTAAGGAGACCCTTCTTGTATAGATAACGAATTACAAGTAACTGACAAAATGAAAATTTTAGGAGGGTGTCGGTAAGGGTTGACGGTTGAAAAGTCAGATTATAGATTATACTCACCTTTAATTTCGAATCAGAGACGGATGTATTTTTACATGGGGATGAACTTCTATTCGTCAGGGAAATCTTAGGAAAAAGAGACTACGATACGAGTGTATTTACCCATGATATGTGCATAGAAAAAGGGTTTTTCTTGTCCGGATTTCTGTCGGTTCTCTATGTCCTATCTGTTGATTTGAAGTAAGACTTGTCTTTTTGTTAAAAGAAAAAGTAACGGTAGGACAGTGTAAAAGTTTTAAAAGAGAGTCACTACTATTGGAACAATTTTTAACTAGAAACTCTCTCCCTTGTCATTAACTAGTCGGACCATCAAGTGAGAGGGTAGACGGTTGGTTACATAGCGTAAGTAATCCTATGTTAAAAATTTTATAAGACAGTAGAGACCTTAGTCGTAAATAAAATGTCAGTTACTGTCGTATCAAATTCATTGAAAAAGAAAGAACCACCATATATTTTTATTCCTACGTAGAGTCTAAACTATTTTAAATTCAAGGAGAGGGTCGTCGGAGACCAACCGGTGGTCTCTATCGGTTACATTTTGTGAATCTTAACCTATACCTTATGTCCTTTTCATGAGTTTAACATAAACAACACGAGTACAAAGATTTGTACTTTCTTGTCTTTTAAGTTTTTATTTGTGTCTAATTCAATCTCTAGACTACGTAAGAGGAATGAGTTGAAACAGAGACTTACGTAAAACAAAGACAGGATTAAAATATATGAAGAGTAAACAGGGGTACATGTACACTCAGGTCATTTTTTATACTAGGTTAAAGTTTTCCAATACGATTTACTGGACTGAGTCTCATAGGTTTAGGTTGTCTAATGGTAGAAAAGTATAGTTTCTGAAAATTATAGGAAATACTAGGTTATTCTAGGAAAGTGATCGATGGTTTAGTTTTCTGATAAACATATTACATGATATTTTTTTAGAGTGACCTATTATCTGATCTTCTGTTAAGGCGTCAATCCTTAGAAACTTTTACTTAGATTAGAAAAGAGAAAAAAAATTTGATTTTCACTTTCACTTTCAACGAGTCAACACAGACTGAGAAACACTAAGAAAACACTTAAAAGGTCCGGTCTTATGACCTCACCCATCGGTAAGGAAAGGGGTCCCCTAGATGGGTTGGGTTCCTGTCTTGAGTCTAGAGGACGTAACGTCCGCCTAAGAAATGGCAGTCTCGACGGTCCCATACTCGTTTCTATGGGAAACGAGTGAATTTATTTAGTGAAAACGAGTGAATCTAAAAAATTATCAACGTAGTTTTTTTTCTAATATGACTATTCAAAAGTTTACATAAGACTACTCCTTTTAAAACAAACACCCCCTTCAACCAATACAAAAATAGTACTACATTAACTGTGGATTGTAATATAATCAAAGTCGACATGTTATATTATTAAGTTATAAACATAGATAACACTTTATTAATGGTATTCAGATCAATGAGTAGGTACCAATTTTATAAAAAAGTTCAATATTCTTGAAAATTCTAGAGAGGATCGTTGAAAGTTTTATCATGTATCATAAGAATCCATATCAGTGGTACCGTCTGTAATGTAGAGTTCCTGAATGAGAATTCAGATTCAAACATGGAAAACTAATGGAAGTGCTCGAAGTGGATGGGAGATGAGGGTCGGAGACGGTTGGTGGATAGACAAGAGACATAGATATGGATAAGTCATAAAAAACAAAAAAAGAAAACTCTAAAGTGTATATTCACTCTAGTATGTGATAAACATAAAGAGCCAGGTTAAATAAAGTTGATTGTTTACAGGAGTTCCAGGTAGGTGTAACAGGGTTTATCGTTTTTTTTCCGAAAAAAAAAACATAAAAGACGAAAAAAAGGAGATTAGATCAAAAAGAATTTATAAATGTATTTACATACGTTATTAAAGTAAAACCTGATTTGTCTAAACGAAAGTAAAAGATTCCTAAACTACTGTACACAACTCTAATAGAACTCTACGTTATTTTAAATCGGATACAAGGTTTACATTGGGTGGTTCCATTTTGTACTCAATTTTAATTCAGTCATTTTATTTTAAGGTTGAAGGTAATAATTTGTTATCACTTATACGTATTAATAATTCTTATCATCGTATACAATTTATAAAAGACTAACGAATGGATATGACTCTCTATACCCCCTGGTTTTCGTTAATTTTGGTCAAAAGACAGGGTTCACATATGAGGGTTCACATTTTATCTCTCTACGTACGAGTTGATTGTTATTGTGTTCCGTCTTATTTTACCAAGAAATTTCTTTTCATTTAGGACATCGACGTATTTTCTTAAAATCGTAGATTTGCTATATATCTATTCACTTTACGTTCTCTGGGACCAAGTTAAGGACCCAGTCCTTCTAGTGGACCTCTTCCCTATCCGTTGGGTGAGGTCATAAGAACGAACCTCTTAAGGTACCTGTCTCTTCGGACCACCCGATGTCAGGTATCCCAGTGTTTCTTAAACCGAGCTGTCGTTGATTGTGTGTGTGTGTGTCTAATAAGTGTATTACTTTACTTCAGTGGGAAAAGAAATTATACGACGAAACAAGTGTAATAAATCAGTTTAGAATTTGAAGGTAAATGATGTTTAGTTTGACTTTAAAGTGTTCCTGTGTAATTTTTGGAAGGTAGAGAGACTTATAGGTTAGACAAAGGATAATGGAAGGGTTGTCCTTTAAAGACAAGGTCGGAGTTACGGAGAACCAAGATGTTCATGTAGTAGAAGTAAATACAGATGACTGTAGACAAAAAGGTATCGGTGGAATTGTGTTATTTAGGAGAGGGAGGATAGGTTTGAAAAAGGTCGAGTTGAGTTCGTCGTAAAGAAGGTCTTTCAGGAGAACCTAGTAGGTTTAGGGATGATGAAAGAAGGAATAGTACATAGTAAGTAAAACCATTGTTTAGAATAAGTCAAAATTTAATGATAGACGACAAAAGTATGGTTGATCCAATTGTAAAAAATTCAGTTCACCAAACAGTAAATAAATAAAACATGAAGGATCCTAAACTTGACACCACAACCTCTTCTGAGAACTCTCAGGGAACCTAACGTTCCTATAGGTTGGTCAGGTAGGATTTCCTTTAGTCGGGACTTATAAGTAACCTTCTTGACTACGACTTCGACTTCGAGGTTATGAAACCGGTGTACTACACTTCTTAACTGAGTGACCTTTTCTGGGACTACGACCCTTTCTAACTTCCGTCCTCCTCTTCCCCCACGGTCTCCTACTCTACCCACCTATCGTAGTAACTGAACTACCTGTACTCAAACTTATTCGAGGTCCTCAACCACTGTCTGGCCCTTCGGACCTCACGACGTCAGGTACCCCAGTGTTTCTCAGCCTGTACTGACTCACTGACTTGACTTGAGGATCCTATAAATCATATGGTGAACAACCTATCATTTGTAAGTTTTACATACACGACAAAATTTTCCTAGTTTTTTATTTATTTATTTATATCAGATTGTTTAAAGAAGTGGGTACCCTTTTTTTTTGTGTGTGTGTTTTGTAATTTATTGACAAGGTTTGGTGTTTGTCAAACTCTCAGTTCAGACTTTCGATTTTAAGACATAAGAAGTCCAACGAGTTCAGACTTTCGATTTTAAGACATAAGAAGTCCAACGGTTCTTAGGACATCACACAGGACTTTCCCATACTCGTTTCTATGGAAGGAAAAGCATATTATAACAATTTCAGCCTAGGAGACTAAATTTTTTCATTGAACTTAAGTCTTACACTTTACTGGTAGCATTATTTTACATTTCATTATAAACCCGTTTTAATCAATAAAACTTCGGAGAACTTCCCACACACAAAAAAATTGGTTGAATAATACCATTCCCGGTATGGACTTTGTTGAGGTCTGTGTATGTGATTAATTATGGTTTACTGTCGCATTGTGTGTTCCTCAAAAATGGTACCTTCGTACTGGATGGGTAGGACGACAAAAGCGGGATCGAGGGTCATGAAATAGTATTTTATGGTGTATTTAAGTGTGATCAGTTGACGAAGAAGATTTTGTAAAACCTTATGTCCTGTATTTAAATAGATTACTACTGATCATATGTTTTTTGAGTCCAAGTAACACTGTGTTAAGTTTGACCAATGGTGTCAAACTTTACGGTTCTCGACATCTTTAATATCTCTCGGAATCCTCATAATCCTAAACGACTCTCGGAAAATCGTTTTCTCCCGAACGGGTTGGTGATAACATTACTGTTACTTTTAAAAAAGATTACTAGAGTAGACATTGTGTAATGTAAACTGTCGTATATTCACGATAGTTTATCCGTGTATTCCTTATGGTTAATGCTGGTGTAAGTGGGTGTTCACTTTTTACTGAAAGCTCGTGTTGAGACAAAAATCAGGAAATACCTTGAAGGGGAGGGGGTAAATCTTTATTAGTTGATGTATTTTGTCAAGTATGTTTTGAGTTCGTGAATTGATAGAGTCACTTCTCTCCATCTTTCTTTTAGATATATTTGAAGTGAAGGTCAGGTAAACCTTTTTTTTTTTTTAAAGTTAAACCTCTCTTTTGAGTGGAGAAGGAATTTCAGGGATGTGTGATTTTTGTTTAAGTAAGGTGTGAAAGTATAAACTGTTTCTGTTATTGTAGTTTTTCGGTTGGTGTTAAGGGACTTCCTTAGTACAGTTAACCATAAAGATTTTAATTAAGTCACTGGATATTATTACACTCAAAAGATGTGTATTACAGATATTCATCCTTTACGTTTTTAAAGTCTTAGTGAAGACCACAGTTTTAAGGTTTTTCTATACAGATTCGTCAAGGAATTAAGGATGAAGTGGAACGTCGACGTCGACGACGAATATTCTCACAGTCTTTTTAATTTTAAAGTGGTCCTTATCGAACACTCTTGAGGTTAGGATGTTTAATTTACGCTCAAATTGGTTCTAAAGAATATTACAGAGTCAGTATAAAGATTCGATTCGGTAGTGTGTAGACACTTTAGGGAAAATGGTTGATATCAAACTACTAAAGAGTGGACGAATGTGTTAAGTAAGAAATCAATGAATCCTTTCCACGTTGTTGTAAGAAGTTCTGAGGTTTCCAGAATTTATTAATTTTTGTGAGTTTAAATTTCCTAAATAGACAATAAAAGTTTCAGAGAAGGAGATTAAAGTGATAAAGACTTATGTGTCGAGAGGGGTTGTTTTTCTTACCGACTTTTAAGTCCTTGTCCTTCAAAGTTGATATAGTAGAATTATTACGGTGTGTAATCTCATATGGGTTTTTTTACATAAACCTTATTACGTGGTTGCATGTAATTAAGATTACACTAATCTTGGAGTGTGGGTTTATAGATTTCTTAAGACTCGTAAAATGTACTATGGTGAGGTATGTAAGATCTCGTACTAATTATTTCATATAATTTCTTCATCATACAGATTCTTGTTTTTTATAATCTTATAAAGTATAAATACAAAATGTAATAAACGGGTTAATGTTTACATTCAATTCTATTTGTATTTAACATTGGATTTGTGTAAGAAACTCGAAAGGAAGACGTAGTGACAGAAGTAAGGTTAGAGGGACCAAGATACATAATATGATCGGGTCCCGGGTTGATTCCCTTCTCGATTTTAGAGAAGAGTAAGAGATAAGTGATAGGTTGAGTCTCCAGTCGTTTGATAATGGATGGACGTTCGGTTGACGTTGGCTGCGATCAAAAAGATTTATTTTTAAATAATCTTGTATGGTGTGGGTGAATTAATAGTAATGTCTTTTACGGTCATCTTCCCGTTTCAAATTACCAACGCTGTTTCTGTTGAACCGCGAAGACTGAAAAGTCTTTTCCAAAGAGTTAGGGACAGATCTCCTTGAGTGAGTCTAGGTATCGAAGACTCTCGAGTGGTTTAAGATAGAAGTCAGACCTGGGTCTTAACGGTAGGTTGAAAAACCCGGGTAGATGAGAGTATAAAGATCATCCGTACGTTTAAACTATACAGATTTTGACCATTGAACTAAAGATGGGTGGGGATGGACGAGAATTCGAAAAGTACAGAGTTATATAGGTAGTCTTAAGTAGATTAACAAGTCCGGTTTCAGAAGTCTATGTAGAAATTAAGAAAAGAAAGAGAATGTAAAGAGAGTATAGGAATAGGGTTGGTAGTCTTTTAATATAATAGTTTTATATGAGTTTTAGACCGGTGAAGAACGGGTGACATTACGATAGTGAGGTTGAGTTCAGTGTTGGTAAAGAGTGGACCTGGTGACGTTATTGTGGACTGACCGAGGGACAACGACGAGAGACGGGGAATGTAACATAATAGTGTTTCGTAGACCTCACTAGTACCTTAGGGTGACGACTTTTATGAAGTTTCCGGTGTGTCCCGTACTGGTAGTGTCGGGAAATCCTAGACCGAGGAAACCAAAGAGGTATGTCTGGAGGAATAAGAGTTCATAGCAGGACGGGTCAAAGAAACGTGTATGACAAGAAAGACTTTTTAAGAAGGGAGGTCTATGGTTCAACGGTACGCAGAAGTAAAATAAGTCCAGAGACAAGTTTATAATACAATTCGATCTCCGGTGGAAGGAGTTAGTGAGACTCAATAACTGAGGACAGTTGAGATGTTGGGTCGACATCAGTCTAAGGGACCCTTTGTCACGTTCTGAGTCTACACGTACGTAAATCCCCTCGTGAAAGTCCTTGTTGTAGACCTTCCCTCATTTCCTTCGTCCTGTCCATCTATCTCTTCAACTTGACGTTACTCCAATATTGTCTCTGAAGTCAGTTACGGTGACCTTGGAACTCACCCTTACCGTGAAGTCTTAAAGGGTTGATTCGGTTCTTGGACTCAAGAAACGTACAATATTACGTGGTTATACACCCGAGTCTCAAGAGGGTCTCTCCCCCGTACTAAAACCTATTCTATGTATTCTTGTACGAAATCTCTTTGATACCTTTACATTATGACGAGATGTGTCACTGTCATATGGATATTAATTTTTCCGTTTCTTATTGTTCACAACTGTTCCTACACCCCTTTGATCTTTAAGTATGTAACGACCACCTTTACATTTTACCATGATGTCGACGAAACCTTTTCTCAATTTTCAAAGAAATTTCCAAGTTGTGTTTAAATAGTTTGTTAGGTCGTTAGTGTGTGGATCCTTAGATGGTTTTCTTTATCTTTATATACATATACTTTTCTGACCATTTCTTATAAATATCGTCATGAGACATTATGCATTTTTTGTGTTTATTTGGTTTCCAGGTAGTTTACCACTTATTTAAAATTTGTACCTGATGTAGGTATGCTCCTTATGAGAAGTCGTTATTTTCACTTACTTTATGACCATAGACGATCTTATACCTATTCGGAGTGTTTGTAATACAAGTTATCTTCCTCGGTCTGTGTTTTCTGTTAAATACTAGGGTAAATTTACTTTACAGGTAATTTCCCTCTTTCGTCCTACAACCAATGGACCTCGACCCCATCCTTCCTCCTCGCAGACGTTTGTACGTGTTCTTTATAAACCCTCAAGTGTCTTTACAAGATTTTAACCTATCTCCACTACTGATGTGTTGAGAGTTTTATAGTAACGAAAAGTCAGAATCGTACCCACTTAAAATACTCTATATTTCCTTTTCCTGTTTTTTCTAACAACCGACTAAGAACTTAATTGATTGCATTATATTACTGTCACTATCGACTATGAGTGACTCAAACGATCCCCAGTTCTTAATCAGACTCAAAGTGTACATAATTGAGTAAATTAAAAATGGTATTAGGGTAGAAGTAAAGTCTCCACTCTATTGACTCCGAGTCCCTTTAAATTCATTGTACGAGTATATCATCATTTTTTATATAATTCTTATATAATTAACTGAGGATAAGTATTTTTATTTAGTAAGACGGAACTTTATGATTATCGGAAATCGACTTAATGGTCGTTTTGGTCTTCTATAGTGTTATCTATGGTACACACATATTTGTACCGTTCAAATGGTATTCGTATGAATTCTACCAGGTCCACTGGTGGGACGTTGTATAGATTAATAGAGATAATCGGTAACTTTGGTCGTTATTTATAGGATAATGTCCTGTCAAACCAGTCATTGACCACGTATAAGTCACTCTCTTAATGACATTTGTTTATGTTTTTTGTAGATACTAGAACAGATGACATAGTTATACAAGTATGTCTATGTCTTTATAGTGATGTCAAATACATTTATGTTGAAATAAGAGAATCTCAGTTCGTATTTGTATGTGTTTGTGTGCTACTCAGTGTATGTGAGATATTATTTTTAAAAAGATCGGGTTGTACAGTGTTTTTACTTCCGTATAGTAACAAGGATATTGACTTTACATACTACTCTGTTCTACTCTACTGTTACATGAAACAGAAAAAGTAAATTTTTTTTAAAATCAATATTTAAAGTGTACCGTCATTTGGTTGAACTTACCTTTTGAACCCCTGTTATTGAAAAACACGTAGAAGGTCTTTTTATGAGAATTTAAATCCATATCTAAATCTGTTCTTTCGACTATTTACTTGATAGACCATTCATCAATTATAAAAAAAATTTGATTTCGTGGAACTTATTTACTGGTGGTGCGGATATATAAAGTTTTGTTAAATAAAATTTGTCAGATTATTTTGTGTTATGGGTCTGTCACCTTCTTTGTCTTACAAATTTATTGTGATTTAAGTGGAAGTTATGGAAAGGTTGGATTCTGTTTTTAGCTGGAGTCGTGAAAGACGGATTTACTATATAGCTACTTCCGATCTTATTTTTACTACGAAAATTTTTACGGTAAATATTGACTCTTATTTACAAAGATTCGTGACTGTACGAAGACAGTCAATTTAACGAAAATACACCTTTATAAAAAGGGATTTAGAAAGTAGATGCTAAAAATAAATTTTTGAAACATTAATTAAACACAAGGTTTGATTATTAATTAGTTGATAAAAATACATAACTGATATGTTTAGTCGCCTCTTCCGTTACCGTGGGGTGAGGTCATGAGAACGGACCCTTTAAGGTACCCGCCTCCTCGGACCATCCGACGTCAGGTACCCCAGAGCTTCTCAGCCTGTGCTGACTCGTTGAAGGGAAAGTGAAAAGTGAAAGTACGTAACCTCTTCCTTTACCGTTGGGTGAGGTCACAAGAACGGACCTCTTAGGGTCCCTGCCCCCTCGGACCACCCGACGGCAGAGACCGCAGTGTGTCTCAGCCTGTACTGACTTCGCTGAATCGTCGTCGTATGTTTAGTCATTACACTTATAAATTTGGTAAGTAAATTTCAACTTCTTTGGTAAGGTATTGTCTTTACATTAAGCTTAGGAATTAAGAGAATTTTACATTTGTACAGACGGATCTTTCGTTACATAGTTATTATTTAAATACTAAGTTATGCCTATAGTCGGATCTGGATTTTTAAACGTCTAAATATATTAGTACGTGTAAATCATCAGGAGGATTCATTGTTTATTGGTACTCACTGAAAGTATTGAGTTATGTGTGATACCATTCTTGATAATGTTGTCGTACATAAGTAAGACTCAGGGTTAAGTTAAAATTTTCTTGGACATCCATAACAGTTACATTACTCAATTTATTGACTACACGTGGTTTTTCTCCCTTACCTACTGGTTTCCCATAATATAAGATACTTTTTTTTAGAGATACCTATGATAAGATTCTATAACCATATTGAAAGTAATTTACTAGAAAACCAGAAATATTTTGTCAAGAAACTTTAGAGACTTTTATTACATGATGTTGTATTTCGAACGAAGACTTTCATTGATCTAAGATATAAGTCCATATCTTGTTGATGTAAATTGTGTTGCGTAAAGTCACCTTTTTCATCGAAACGACCTGACGACATTCCAACGAGAGGGTTGACAGATATATTGATGTTTTACTTATTTTATATATTTCGATAAAGCCTATAACCTGTTTTCCGTTATTCGGGACACTTAATTCTCTTCCCTTTGTTTAGTCCACGATTTTGAAGGGTATAAAGTAAGATTTCCGTTTCAGGTTAGACACCATGTCTTTAACAACAAATCAGTGATTTGACATATACTGTGAAACGCTGGAGTACCTGACTGACACCGGGTGTTCCGAGGAACAGGTACCCTAAATGGTCCGTCCTTATGACCTCACCTAACGGTAAAGGAAGAGGTCCATATCCCTTCCCCTTAGGTTTTTTTCTTTGAATTGTCTAGTACATTCTTTGTTTTCAATGACAGACCCCGTCTCATGACCAACCCTACCCCCAACCGCCCCCCCTTCCACCCCTCTCGATACATCCTTTTTTCGACTTCATTAACCGTATCCTTAGGTCTATCAGAGACTCATAGGTACACGAGACTTATCCTATTTATTTCCAACTTTCACTTTCACTTCAACGAGTCAACACAGGGTGAGAAACGCTGGGGTACCTGACATCGGGTGGTCCGAGGAGGTAGGTACCCTAAGAGGTCCGTTCGTATGACCTCACCCACGGTAAAGGAAGAGGTCCCCAAGAAGGACTGGCTCCCTAGTATGGGCCCAGAGGGTGTAACATCCGTCTACGAAATGGTAGACTCGGTGGTCCCTTCAGGAATCATTTCCAATAAATAGATATATTTATTTACAATTTAGGATAAATTTCCTTTATCATTTCAAGTCGATTTTTTACATGACCCAACCGGTTTTCCAAGCAAACCTAAAAAGGAAAGGACTTACTTGGAAAACCGTTTATTTAGGATCTCAGGTTGTTTAGGATTACGAGTAACGGATTAACTTTTTTTCTTTTCTTTTTCTTTGACCGTTTTTTCTCCGTCCTTTTTACAATGGATATTGGGTCTCTTTTAACTAGTTAATTTTATCCGGGTCTTAATTCTGTCTAATACAAATGTATTTTCCTTAAAATTTTATCGAAACTACTTTAATTCTGAACTTCCTTTTGTACTTATGTTACTCTTTTCTTTCACTTCTATAGTTTTTTATGGTCTAATTTACAGATTTCCATTTTTATATTTATATATCATAAACTGTATTTGTAAAGTGACCTACCCTAATAGTCTTTCAATTCGTGTCTTCTTTTTTTTTATTTCGTCCCTTGATATTTGTATCGTTATATTTAGTGGAATTAGTTTCATATCTCCCCTTTTTTCCTTTTCTTCATTTATATCGTAGTTATTGTACACTCTGTTATATTTAATAGATTATAAACACATTAATCTCAGGATTATCCCCTTCCTTTTCTTTTGTTACAGGTTTTTACAAGATTTAAATTAAATTTTTTTTTTAGATGGATGTTTGGATTCTGCAAGTTATTTCAGGTCCGTCTTATCAGTATTTCTTTTGTGTGTGTGTGTTCTGTACAATATTGGTTTAACGAGATTCGGTGATTATCTTTTAGAATTTTCGTCCTACCTTTTATAATTTCATCTAATATATATGTGTTCTTGTTTCTATTTTTAGATCGTCTACAGAGTAGTCCTAATACATTCACTCTCCTTTACCTTATGGTAAAAAATCTTCGAGTTTTTTTTTTTTTTTTTTCTTTGTTTTGATTTTAAGATACAGGTCGGGTTCACAGAGAGTTTTTATTTGTGTTTTATTTCCGTCTCTGTAACAGTAGTCGTATGAATGTAATTCTCTTTTGTTACTTCAAGAAGTTCAATTTTCTTTTTATTATGGTTCTATCTTTGAAACTAGATGTATTTACTTATCTTTTATCACACTTCTTATACTCCTTTTTCAATACAAATAATATTTAAAAATTATAGAAATTCTCTATGAATACATGACATTTTTATTACATAATACCTTAAGTTTGTATACATCTACATTTTACATAGTGGTGTTATCGTGTTTTCTACCTTTCCCAATGACCTTCATGTGTTAACATTCTATTAATACACATTTCTGTATATTAATAAACTTCCATATGATATTCCACAATGATTATGTATAAGATGTATTCCAGTCAAGTTAAGTCAAGTAAGCGAGTCAACACAGGTTGAGAAACTCCGGGGTACTTGGTGTCGTACGGTCCGGAGGGACGGATAGTGGTTGAGGGCCTCAAGTGGGTTTGGGTACAAGTAACTCAGTCACTACGGTAGGTTGGTAGAGTAGGAGACAGAAGGGGAGAGGAGGACGGGAGTTAGAAAGGGTCGTAGTCCCAGAAAAGTTTACTCAGTCGAGAAACGTAGTCCACCGGTTTCATAACCTCAAAGTCGAAGTCGTAGTCAGGATGGTTACTTGTGGGTCCTGACTGGAGGAAATCCTACCTGACCAACCTAGAGGAACGTCAGGTTCCCTGAGTTCTCAGAAGAGGTTGTGGTGGTAAGTTTTCGTAGTTAAGAAGTCACGAGTCGAAAGAAATATCAGGTTGAGAGTGTAGGTATGGACTGGTGACCTTTTTGGTATCGGAACTGATCTGCCTGAAAACAACTGTTTCATTACAGAGACGAATAATTATAAGACAAATCCAACCACTATTGAAAGGAAGGTTCCTCATATGAACACATGATTATATATATTTAACAACAACAAACCAGTGATTCAGTACAGGTTAAGGAAACGTTGGGGTACCTGACATCAGGTGGTCCGAGGAGTCAGGTACCCTAAAGGATCCCTTCTTTTGACCACACCTAACTGTAAAGGAGGAAGTCCCTTAGAAGCGTCGGGTCCCTAACTTGGACGTAGAGGTCGTGACGTCCCCTTAAGAAATGGGGATCACAGTGGACACTTCGGGATTATATATATTTGTGTACGACATTTGAGGCTTCGTTGGTGACCAACCAACCATGTTTCGTTTCATGGTTATATATTGTCATCTCTATTTTATCGTGTATTTTACATGAGTCAATAGGTTTTTCCGGTGTCCTTTTCTTCTTTAATGTTTGTCGGTGGTTTTTTTTTTTTTTTTTTCTTTCTTTCTTTCTTTCTTTCTTTTTTGTTTCCTTGTTTTTCTACTGTCTCAATTCATTAATATAATGTGCCTTTAAGTTGGGTCGGAAAGATCGTCCCGAGGGGTTTTCTTAGTTCGAGATCACGGATTCCGTAAATAACATACGTCATTTAATTGAAGAGGGGACTCGTGGATCTAACTCTACACAAATCGGAGTGTGAGTCCTTTTAACCCTTCTTTGGATAAGTTTAGTAAAAGACATCTGAATAAAGAGAACGTATTCAGATCGACTCACTCCGATCATATATAAGTTAAACTTTCCGTGTCTAACAAACCTAACATTCATTTTATTCTGGTTTATATACGATTCAATTTAGGTCTAATTAATATTTTTATACAATTTTCATTTAAAAAATTCTGAATAGTACGTGTGTGAATAGTATTCTTTCGAACTCATCAATGTAATTATCGTTGTATCTAAAGTCTTATTCATTATAATGGTTTCTATTTATACCCGTAAAATAATACTACTCAGTTAAGTAGTTCTTATGAATTGTTAGGAATTACATATACACGGATTATTCTCTCTCAATAGTCCTGTGTACTTCGTTGTTAATTATCTTGACTTGTTACTTTATTTGTTTGAATGTCGTTGTGAACCTCTAATCTAAGTGGACTTTGATAGTGTTGTGACAATTAGTCGAGTGGGATTGTGTTTTAACTTAAAACTTTTTATCATAAATTGTAAGTTAATATTAAATAATGAAAAAGGTTTTAAGAAAAGTAAGTGTGTGTGTTATTTTGTATCGTGGTATCGATTATAGATTGGAACTTATAATGTAAAAGTAAACTTATGTCAAATCATTGATTTCTACGAAATTTCTTTTTTTCTTGAATTCACTATTTGGAATCGATCTTACTGATTCCCTTATTTTCTCTCTTCTATTTTAAATGTTTATGTTCTTTATTTTTGTTTCTGTGAGATATCTACGAAGATTGTGATTTTGTTATTCCCTTGTAATTCTTATTAAACTATAGTTATAGGAACTATTGAATTTACCTATTTAACGAATTGTCTACGTTTCATGCTCACAAAGTTTTTCTTCGAGTAGTAGTTAGAGTTTTTAACTTAAACATTGAGTCACATAAGAGTGTTTCTTCTAAGGTACTGGTCTCCGAAGTGACCATTTAAGATAGTTTTTAAATTCTTTCTTGACTCTGTTTAGGATATGTTTGAACAAGTGATTTTCTCTCCTTCTTCCTTATGAAGGGTTGAATAAAATACTTCGGTGGTTTGGGAGGTTTTGGTTTACCGTAATGTCTTTTTCTTTTAGTATCTGTTGGGTAAATTACCTATATTTCTGGACATACATTGTTTCATAATGGTTTAGGTTAGGTCGTTATGTTAACTAACGACGTTGAACGGTCAAACTTGATAGCTCTGGGTGAATGGGTCTAACAAAAAGTCCTTATTTATTTATGTTGTTAGGATATTTTAGACTCAACTGACTTATGTTTCTACATCTTGATCCCTATGTCTCCTTGGAACCTATGTCTTCCGGTTGATATTTAATATGAACTTAAAACTTGATAAGTCTCCCAGTCACAGGAAATGAGTGTGTAAAAGTTCCTAGTTGATAAATATATATATATTTCCTTAATGTAGTATTAGTGCATACCGAATCCATCCTTACGTTCTAGCCAAAGTGTAAGTTTTTAGGTTAATTTCATTAAATGGTAAAAATTGTCTAATTTTCTATTCTGGTATACTGATAGAACTATCGACGTCTTCTCGTACACTATTATAAGTTACAACGACAGTAACAAATCCGTGATCCAGTACAGGTCAAAAGAGCGTTGGGGTACCTGATATCGGTAAGGCCGAGGAGACAGATATCCTAAAAGGTTGTTCTTATGACCTCACTCGACGGTAAAGGAAGAGGTCCCCTAGAAGAAATTCATGAGTAAGGACTAAAAATTTTGAGAGTCGTTTCATCTTTGTCTTTCACACAATCAATAGTTGAAGAACGGACAGTTGAGGTTTAAAAAGAGACAGGAAGTGACAGGACATACTATGACTTCGACATGGAACATAGAAAAGAAGAAACGGTCATAGGTATCGGAATTCAAAATAATCGTGTCTCACGATGTACTTGTAACGATCTTATCTCCAGAAGAGAAAGACCAATGTCATACGAAATACGAGAAGAACAAGGACCCTGTGGGTCCCTGTTAGTGGGGGGTCTTCGAAATTAGTCGTGGGGATACTCGGGTAGGATCACTCAAAGTGGTAGGGGGTCCATCAGAAGGGTCGTTCAGAGTGTCTACGGTATTTGTCGTCAGAGACTCTCAAAGTCATCATTGGGGTATTCGTAGGAGAGTCACCTAAGACAGGTGGGGAATCCCCAACCGAGTGAAGGTGGTGTGTGTGTCCTCCTCGTTTCACGTGACCTTGGTCTTTCTCTTTGGGGAAGGAAGATAAGATTTCTTCGGAAGGATCACTCAAAGTGTCTGTGGAGATGTCCGATAAAGGGTCGTTATAAGTTTATTCTAGATCTCTCGTCGGATGGTCTAATTCGTTTGACACCATGTTGGTATGTTACGTCATAAAAAGTCGTTATTTTTCTTTATTCGATAGTTCAGTGTCTTTGTGTACCTTCTTATAATTTACGGATAATAATTGCCTTTCTTTGGTCAGACCTTTCCGATATGTAAAATACTAGGGTGGATATACTATAAGACCGTTTCGTCATGATAATCTCTATCCTTTTTCTGGTCTTCAACGGTTTCCAAGGTCCCCTCCCTCCTCCCTTCCTACTTATCTACCTCGTGTCCCCTAAGAAATCCCTCCACGATAGTAAAACAAGTTATGACATTACCATGTATGTACTATAATACGTAGAAAGTTTGGGTATCTTGTTATACTTCACATTTGGAATTGTATTTGATACCTGAACTCAATTTTTATATCATAGTCATAACCGAGTTAAAATTGTTCATATGACGTAATTACGTTGTTGTTGTTATTGTTGTTGTTGTTGTTTTGAGGTCGTTTGACACATCTCCCTTTCCCCATACACCCTCGAGACATGAAATACGAGATAAAAAGACATTTGGATTTCAACGAGAACTTTCATAACGGACAATAAAAATTTTTATATATGTCTATGTTGAATTTTAATAGTGGATTAAAGACACATCAACTGTCATAAGGTTCTGCCGGAGGTAGAATCTTCTACGGACCAAGGGACCCATCTCAGAGACATTAGAGAAGGAGAACTCATAACGTCCTGATATTTATCCTATCCCAAGTAAGAGACATAATCTACTATAAGATACTGTCTCCATTCTCCTAAAATGTCGACATTAATTTCAATTTTTGATCGACTGAAATTCAGACAGTTTCCGTCTAATAAGACCCGATTGGTCCCCTCGAGAGTCTTCTCTGAAACGGAAAAGACTTCCTTCTCGGAGTCTCGGATCCTCCCTAAGAGGACGACGGAAATTCTTTCCCGGAGTATTCGCCCCGTACGTCGTTCTGGGATTCTCCCGGAGATCTCTGTTTCTCATCAGAGGTCAGTTGTCGATCGGTTTCTTTTTTTTAATCCCGGAGTTAGTCTGTTGGGGTTCTTTTACTTAATAAAGTTGTTGTTCTGTTTATACGTTCTTCTGGGGTACTCGGGAGTCGGGTCGGTTCTGGAACTTGAGTCGGACACTCTAGGACTCGTGTCTTGGGTAGATAAGACTTGGACATGAGAGCTGGGTGTCTTTAACATTCTAGACGATTCGGTGATACAAACACCGTTGAACAATGAACCCCTACCTTTGATTATGTCAGACAATGAGTGTGTGACTGTTTAGTGGTTTCAGTTGTTTAATCTGATTTTCTTCAGTAAACTCCAAAGACAAATAAGACTTTTTACTCGATTTAAAGTGTCAGTATTTTACATTTAATGGAATAAAACGTATACCGACCGTAAACTGTAAAACTTTTCGGTTTAATGTTGTTCGTATATACTGTGTTGGTGTCGGACAAATTTTTTTTTTTTTTCACGTGTTAGTTCTTTCTTACGTTCTTATTTAGGTAGTCCTTCGTTGAAAAATTCTACGATGACTCTAAAAACGTTTACCAGTGGTTCACTATTAAAAAAATTTTGTATCTGTCCAAGACGAGGAGGTTTTTTATGGTTCTCTTTTGTTTTAAAATTTTTAGACGTTATTGTGTATAGTACTCAGGACTCAAAGACTTCTCTAAATGATACTCGTTACAAGTACAGAAAGATACACGGTGAGAGATCTTTTCACTCCGGGTCGGATTACCTTGTTCTCTAATTTTTGTTTCTCGGGAATGTTGTACTACGTTATGTAGAATATAGGGTCTAATTTATACCACTTCGAGTGGTAAAAAATTTCTGCAGATATAAGTGACTATCCTTTCTCTTATAATTTTTAGATTATAGACCTCTAAAGAAATCTAAAAGGAAATTTTTTTTTGACCTCATATCGGTGAAATGTTATAACACAATGGCACAATCAAAAACGATATGTTGCTTCACTTAATCAATATACATGTGTAAATAGGAGAGGGAGAATCTGGAGGGAGAGTTTAGGGGGGTGTCTGTCAGACCCATGGTGTCTCTTGGTTCGACTCGAGGGACACTATATGTCGTCCAAGGGTGGTCGATAGACAAAATCTGTACCATCACATATGTACAGTTAGGGTTAGAGAGTTAAGTAGGGTGGAGGGATTGGGGGATGGGGTACAGATGTTTAGATAAGAGAGGTAGACGTAGAGATAAGGACGGGATGTTTACTGAAAGGAGTTACCTATTTTTCCTATAAACTAAAATAACAAATAAAAGAATAGTTTAATCTCAAATTTTATAATCAGAGTATCTAGTTTAAAATAAAAAGAAAGTCGAAATAGTAAGATACTAAATCTTATTTAAATCTGATATGGTCCCTCTTCCGTTACCGTTGGGTGAGGTCATGAGAACGGACCTTTTAGGGTACCTGTCTCACCGGACCACCCGACGTCAGACACCCCATTGATCCTCAGCCTGTGTTGACTCACTGAAGTAAAAGTGAAAAGTGAAAGTACGTAACCTCTTCCTTTACCGTTGGGTGAGGTCACAAGAACGGACCTCTTAGGGTCCCTACTCCCTCGGACCACCCGACGGTGGATACCCCGTCTCAGCCTGTGCTGACTTCACTGAATCGTCGTCGTCGTCGTCGTCTGATATAGTCTGATAGAGTGATTGTAAATTCTTATTAAAATTCTCTCCAAATATATTTTACAAATCGTGTTTGTCGTAATTTTTTACTCACTTACCCTTACACTAACTCGCACTTTTTACTTTGTGACCAGTATAAAGTTATTCGATTTGGACTTCTCATAACTTATTGATATTTGTTTTTCCAAGTACCAGTTAATTCCGAATCTTGACTAATTCTTTTTAAGGACCTCAAGGATCAAAGTTAAAATAAATTTTCGATAAGATGTATCGTAATACTTAGTTGAGCTAAAGTTAAATTAAAAAAAAATTAAAGAATTTTGAATCAGATTAACTACTTACCTTTTTGTTTTACGCCATATAAATATGTTCTCTTATAACGATAACAAACAACAAATCAGTGATTCAGCGCGGATTTAGAAAACGTTTGGATACCTGACATCGGGTGGTCCGAGAACACAGGTTCTCTAAGAGGTCCGTTCTTTAGATCTCACCCAACGGTAAAGGAAGAGTTCCCCTAGAAGGGTTTGGGTCCTAACTTGCACGTAAAGGAAGTGACCGTCCGTCTAAGAGATGGTGACTCAGTGTTCCGTTCGGAATGTTATATTATAAGTTTGAATTTTTCTTTATTTCATGATTATGTTTCTATTCGGAACTTTTTTAATATAATTTTACATTTTCTTCGGTTCTTTGTTTTCAGGTACACAACGTAATAAAGTAAAGATACTTTCTAAACCTTATGAACATAGGTAAAACTTATACCCTCTAAAGAAGCCACTACAACTTTTACAAAACTTTGATTTGTCTCCATTTTGTTGTAACACTTACAGTTACTAATATATGAAGTTTCGTCAATTAAAATATAATAAGTTTAAAATGGAGTTAATTTTTTCAGTTAAGTCTTTAGATTTATAATTAATATTAATAATGTACGTCTACATGTCTTTTGTAGATAAGGGTTAAAGATAGTTATGAATCGACAAGTTTATTTTAAGTGGTCGTGTACTTGTCTTTTAATAATTAATAAGGTGAGTTTATGTGTGACTTTAAAATATGTGTTTAGAACTTTCCAGTGGACATGTGACGTAATTATTAATACTTTTAAAAGGTAAGAAGTACTCCGTATATTACTTATTTTAGACGTTTCAAAGTCTTTTAACATACATTCGGTATCTCCACCAAGGGTCTTGAGATGATTCGTTATAAGTACAAAAGGGAAAAGAAACTGATTAAATTTATAAGTACTTAATGACAGTTTACGGTTCAGTATCGTTTTTTTCTAGATCGGGTTTAGAACCTTAGAACAAACCTCGTGAACTTAATCGTGTGATTAGTCGGTTTTTATTATAATTTGTGTAGTTGGTTTATAATGTGAACGGGAGACAGAGACCTTTACAAGGTAATCCAAAGATTTCTTTTTATATTTTACGAAGTATGTTTTTCCGAAATTGGGAATGAAGCTTTTGTGTAAAGTCGGGTATTATAAAATTATGAAGACTAAGTTCGTAAAAGTTCATAAGTTCATAAAAGGTCGTTCTGTTATAGGGGTAGTCTTCTTTGTGAAAAAAGTCGAATTTAAATTTATCCAAAAGTTTATATTTAGAACAAATATTAATGCTCTTAAGGGATGAAACGAGTTATCCGTCATAGTACATTAGTTCTTGAGTCCAATGTTACCTCTCAAATATAGATTTATTTGATTCATTTCTACTTATACTATGTAATTATGTATCATATAAATTATCCTAATGTACTCGTGATTAAAATGTATTTTATCATTATTTCTACGATCTGGATATGATAGGTTGTGTCATGTAATCAGTGTTTATAGAGGAATTGAAATTTCATATTTTAATTTCTAAGTAAAGAAACCCCCGTGATTAGTATAAAGTTCATAAGTTGTCCGTGTATACCGATCACCGTTGGTATAATCTATCGTTTAAAGGAAGTGGTATTTTTGTCGTGATGTCTTAGGTGTCTCCACTTAAATGGTATTTAAACGAAGTACTTCGAATCCGAAGTCCCAATAAAAGAGTACAGTTACCACACTCAGTATCGTCCCTGAAACTCCAAGGTTGTTTCTCCTCCCTTAACCACTGTGTAAGTTAAACCCAAATCATCCTACATACATACACCAAGAGTGAGTAAAGGTACACATTAATTAATAAAGAGACATCCTGATCGAAGATCCTTATGTGGAAAAAATGCGTAACGTGGTTGATGGACCTCAGTACTTTACTTTCAAATCTCTGTCTCCAGACTCCTCTGTATACTACACGGGGTACCTTTGATCTTGATGTTCATACACCATTCACCCCCTCCTTTAGACTTTGTATGTGTCGATTTTCCAGACCCCATTTGAGAAGGTTAGTACTATATACTTTATCATATTCATCTATTAAGTCAGAAATCGGTTACGGATCACTTAGTCCGTAAAAGAAAATAATCCTTGTATAAACTATTCAGAATATATTAATATTTATGTCGTGTGTAAAGGAAAAAGTAAAAACATCCTGAGAACTTTATCTTAAAGAGTTTGAGAAACATCTTGTGTTTGAACATTGTATTGGTACGGTGTCCTTCTCCGTTAGTTTCTGATGTATATGATATCCACAGTTAAAAATTTAAAATCATCAAAATTTCATACTAGTCCTTAAGTTTTTGTAGGTAAAAAGTTATAAGACTACTAATACAGTAACCGGTAGAAAAATTTTTGTACAGTAGGTAAAAGAAAAGAGTAACATTGGTAATTTGAACATGTGTAATTAGACATCAACGTTAAAACTTAAAAAAAGAGTTTTTTACAAATTTAAAGTCCAGACGTTGTTTCGGAAGTACGGGGACTTTGATCCTTTAAAACAGAACTAGTTTCATAAATGGTTAATCGTTATAGATGTAAAAACAAAGAAGTAAGGTCCTCAGTAATTATTGAGTCGATGTAGTGACAGTAACTTAGGGTCCTAAATTTTTCCAGTTAAACTTTTTGTACACAGGGTAGGTGAGACCTGCAAAAGACCATAGAGAAATTGGAAGTTATAGTTTTTCTTCGTTTTTGTCTTTGTAGTAATATAGAGTGACCGTAAGTTGTTTGTAGTAAAGACCATTGATCCAATGTGGCTCACGGAAATTCGAAACATGACGAATGTGGTCACTTTAAGAAGTATGTTAATCTCAATACCGATAAGTTTACTGATCCTGAAAAGAAAATCATGTATTATATAACTTGGTTTACGACCGGACTTTTATAGCTTAGTAACTTTTATTTTTTGTTTTTAAAGTTAGTAGATTAATGGAAATATTTTACAAGATTTACTATGGTTGTAATCATTTTGGTGGAAATATATAATGCTTTTTCGTGAACGTCTTATTTAAAATTTTACGGGTTGTCGATTTACGGTAAATACGTTTATAAGGGATCCAATGTACAATAAATAGAAAGTAAAGTATGGGAAATGTGAAGTAATTCGGTATGAAGTTTATTGGATTCAATAATAACGTAACGTTGGATTCATTAATAACGTAATGTTTCTATGTGTTGGACTTTAGTGTAGTTTATTTAACATTTAGTTTGAAGAGTTTCGGTATCGGTATCCACCTTTAGTTTACTTTACGGATTATAGTTTATTTACCGATCAAATTTACGTAATGTGAATATGTTAACGGATCCGTGTAAATAAAGTTTTACAAAGACAACGACAGAGGTGCCGATATCTTATTTTTAATATCTTATACAATTTTGTAATTTCTTGACTTAAATCTGAACCTTATATGTATTAAGATCATCACTTGGGAGTGATTATGTCAATAATTTTTCTTTTTGTGAAGAATTTTGATTCTCCTTACCTTCCTTTCTCTTTTGAATCGGGAGAATTGTTGTTGTTTTAGCAGATATTAGGATTTCTGTTTCTATCTTACCACCACAGGTATCCGCCCTTTAAACCTTTTGAGTCGTCACCGGTGTCCTGACCTTTTCCAGAAAAGTAAGGTTAGGGATTCTTTCTGTTATGGTTTCTTACGAGTTTGATGGTGTGTTAACGTCAGTAGAGAGTCCGATCATTTCATTACGAGTTTTAAGAGGTTCGGTCCGAAGTCGTTATGTACTTGGCACTTGAAGGTCCACAAGTTCGACCAAAATCTTTTTCGTCTCCTTGGTCTCTAGTTTAACGGTTGTAGGTGTCCTAGCACCTTTTTCGTTCTCTCAAGGTCTTTTTGTAGATAAAGACGAAATAACTGATACGGTTTCGGAAAGTGACACACCTAGTGTTATTTGACACCTTTTAAGACTTTCTCAACCCTTATGGTCTGGTGGACCGGACGGAGGACTCTTTAGACATACGTCCAGTCCTTCGTTGTCAATCTTGATCTGTAACTTGTTGGATGACCAAGGTTTATCCTTTTCCTCATGTAGTTCCGACATATAACAGTGGGACGAATAAATTGAATTTACGTGTCATGTAGTACTCTTTACGACCCGACCTACTTCGTGTTCGACCTTAGTTCTAACGACCTCTTTATAGTTATTGGAGTCTATACGTCCACTGTGGTAGGAATACCGTCTTTGACTTGTTCTTTATTTCTCGGAGAACTACTTTCACTTCTACTTTCACTTTTTCAACCGAATTTCGAGTTGTAAGTCTTTTGATTCTAGTACCGTAGACCAGGGTAGTGAAGTATCGTTTATCTACCCCTTTGTCACCGACTGAAATAAAACCCCCCGAGGATTTAGTGACGACTACCACTGACGTCGGTACTTTAATTTTCTACGAATGAGGAACCCTTCTTTCAATACTATTTGGATCTGTCGTATAATTTTTCGTCTCTGTAAGAAAACGGTTGTTTCCAGGTAGATCGGTTCCGATATCAAGAAGGTCATCAGTGCATACCTACACTCTCAACCTGATATTTCTTTCGACTCGCGGTTTCTTAACTACGAAAACTTGACACCACAACCTCTTCTGAGAACTCTCAGGGAACCTGACGTACCTCTAGGTTGGTCAGGTAGGATTCCCTATAGTCAGGACCCACAAGTGACCTTTCTGACTACAAACTTCGACTTTGAGGTTATGAAACCGGTGGACTACGTTTCTTGACTGAGTAACCTTTCCTGAGACTACTCCCCTTTCTAACTTTCGTCCTCCTCTTCCCCTGTTGTCTCCTACTCTACCAACCTACCGTAGTGGTTGAGTCACCTGTACTCAGACTCATTTGAGACCCTCAACCACTACCTGTCCCTCCAGACCGTACGACATCAGGTACCCCAACGTTTATCAACCTGTGCTGCTCACTGACTTACCCTGCCTTGACTTGACTCTCCTCCGTCCCTCCCTCCATACTCCTCAGTGACTCAATGATAAATTGTCCATGTCTGAAAGTCACACCTTTTCTACTTTTTAAGACCTCTACCTACCCCCACTGTCACCATGTTGTTCCTCTTATACAAATTCCATGACTTTTACCAATTTTATTATGTAAGATACAATACGTATAAAAGGATGTTAATTTTTTAATCAAGATTTCATTAATGTGAAGTTAAAAACATATGTGTATAAAAAAGAAAAGACTCTACGTCGGATTTAACCTTTCATGAAGTAACATTCATTGTCGTTGATTCGTGGATTCAACAGGGTCCAGTATCGATTATTTTACCTCTTTTAGTCAAAGGCTGAAGATCCGAGGTACTTGAAACAAGAGATTATGATACGTTTAACTCTCTAGTGTCTTCTTTAAGGTCTGAATACACTGGTTCTTGCCAAGAAAATTTTGTTTATTTTTTGATGGACATCTTAGTCTCCGTGTTCACTTAGAAATAATTTCATTTTCTCTCGATTTATATGTCTACTGATGTGACTCGTACTTCTCAACTACCCATCCCGTCCACAGTTACTATTTGGTCCAGGTCACAAAGTCAACACTTTTATTTTCTTAATACAGGTGTAGTGTTTATAGATTAGTTGAATCTAGTGCGTATGGTGGTATAAAGTAAAAGACATTTTTGATGACTTTTTGAAATGCTACGTACTAACGAAAATTTCACTCGAGATTGAGTAATCTTAAATTACAAATGTCTAGATTCATGATCAAAATCTTAGACTAAATGTAATTCTATAAAAGATGAGTGTCATAGAGGTCTTAGAATATGTTACAATATATCAGTCACGTGTTATTTATGTAAAAATTCATCGTCCTTTCCTTCCTCTTTCCCTCCCTCTCTTAATTCCTTCTCTCTTTTCCACCCACCCCGCACCCTCAACCACCACATGTAAGATTGTTTGGTAGTCGATTATAAGTCTAAAATACGTTTTCTCTCCAATCTCTGATCTTTATCACTATTTGACTTCTAGTCAAGGGTTTGATACAAGATGATAAAATATCTAAAATTATCACTAAAGAAAAAGATAACCGATTTCAAGTCTTAAATTTGTATAATCACTACCTATGTTTCATGTACTAATTAAGTAATATGGACGTGTTGGGATGTGATAATTTTGACATAAAAACTTATGTTTCTGAGAATTATGTTTCACTAAAATATGTAAGGTTTTATAAAAAGAGGTAACATGTTAGTTTTCAAACATAAACGTAGTTACAAAATATTATCTAATAATATTTTCGGTTCATAATCGATCGAGTTAGTGTTTTCGTTTTATGAAGTTTGTTTACGGTATAAAGTTGAAATATTGGAAACATTTCTATACGCAAATAAACCCAGTATCTTAATACAGTGAGAGTGACTGTTGGTCCGTTTTTAGACAGTTCACTGAAAGTCTAAATATACCAGGTTATGGTAATATTCGTTAATGTTCTGTATTGCCGGCGAGGGACACACACGACGACCGGAACGGGATTTAAACACACTGTCAGTAGAGTACTGCAGGAAAGTCGAAAGGAAGTAGTTGACGGGAGAGTCCAAAATCTCGACAGTAAGAATTCTAGTAAAGTGTGTTGTTAGACAGTGGAAGGATACAAAAGGTCAATTTGTAAATGTATGAAACTGAGGAATTTCTACAGTACAAAACCATTTTGAATGGTTCCTTGTCATTTTTTTCAGTCTTTTTAACAAAGGGTACTCCACACTACCATTTTCGACTGACCCTTACCTGTACTCCCTTGAAAGACGCCACTACCATTACAATAGAACTATCTTCAAACATTGTCCATATTCGTAGACAGTTTTAATCGTTTGCAAGTGAATTCTAATACGTACAGGTAACATGAAGTTAAATGGAGTTCTTCTTTTTTTTTTCCTTTGAGAATGACTTAAGATCTACTACTATACGTACGATTTCGTAAATGGAAATTTACATAGTATTCTATCTACCTTATCTCCCTACTTCTCTCCCTGTTTGTTTACCTGGTCTATGAACTGTTTGACTATGCACTGTCTATTAACTGTTTACAAACGAGGGGGTCACCTAGTCGTCATTTCTTAGGTGGACGTAACGTCCTCTGTGTCCAAACTAGGGTCCCAGTCCTTCTAGGGGACCTTCCTTTACCGTTGGGTGGGGTCATACGCACCCCTGTGTCTTGGGACCACCCGATGTCAGGGACCTCAGTCTGTGTTGACTCGTTGATTTGTTGTTGTTGTTGTTAACGATTTTACTCACCATCCATTTGACCATAAGTGATTTAAAGAAAGTTGAAGGGATACATACTTTTGAAGGTATTATTTTACGAAATTTTAAATCTTACAGTAATAAGTATTGGGAAAAATGAGATTTTGAGTGACCCATTTCTTTCTCCTTAGTCGTTCACAAGGGTTTCTGTTACTTGATACTACCGTCAACGAGTAAATGAACTTGCGAAGTCTACAAATATATTTAACTAGACTTATCGATATTGACCGATTTTTAAAACAATTTAATTAATTTTCATATTGGATAAGTGGGTAAGAAAGTAAGTAAGACGTTTATGAACAGTTAGTGGAAGATACATGGTCTACAGAGGTTCAGGATTTCTTCCTCCTGTTGAATTGACATTATGTAGTATTAAAAATGACAAAATCCTTATACCGACCTTCCTGTCAAAGACCTGGCACTTCCTATTCGCTTTAAAAAGGTCTATCTCCTTCGACTAAGATTTGACATCTTTTTACACATGTATTCGTATATTATGTTTTTGAAATAAAATATCGTTTTTCATTGTGTAAATACCATCAACGAAGAATTTATATAGTTCTATAAATTTTATTTACACACATATATATATATCCTCTTCCTTTACCGTTGGGTGAGGTCATAAGAACGGACCTTTTAGGGTACCTGCCTCCTCGGACCATCCGATGTCAGGTACCCCAGCGTTTCTCAGTCTGTGCTGACTCGTTGAAGTCAGTATATATATATATAATCTGAGAAGAAAATGATAGATTATGTGACGAAAACTTTTTGAGAAGTTAGAAAAGTCAGAGGTTATATTAGATCCGTAAAGAACAAATGATAAGTTGGGTTCGACGTTTATTACTTAAAATTTATTAACTTTCATACAACGACAAATCAGCGATTCAGTCCAGAGTGAGAAAAAATACTGGAGTACCTGACATCGGGCGGTCCGAGGACACAGGTGCCCTAAAGAGTCTGTTCTTATGACCTCACCCATCGGTAGAGGAAAAGGTCACCTAAAAGGATTGGGTCCCAAGTTTAAAGGACGAACCGTTCGTCTAAGAAAGTGACTCGGTGAACCCTTTGGATTGATTTTCATATAGTGTAGACTAAAATAATGAAGTATCCCTAAAAAAAAAAAGGTAATGTTTAAAATGGACCTTGAGTGATGTATTTTGTGAACGAGATTTCAGAATTTTAAGGTTCTCATATATAAGACCTTAATCTTTTCAAAGGATCTGGTCCGTCGTTTACTTTTACATTGATAGAGTGTGTCGTTGAACCGGATGATCTTTTACGTGTTTCCTGTTTATAACTATAGTTTCATGACAGATCTAACATATATTAGATGAATCCATAAAATTTATAAAATTTGGAAAAAATTCCGTATATACCTATCAGTGTAATGGAAATTTCTCGTCAGACGGAGAGATTGGTTGAGATTGTTTTAAGATCGTATACACCCAAATGAAGTCACATAGTATAGATGTTTTACATCCATAGTGATTTTATGGGTGTACAAATTACTCTTAATTTACTATAAAACAAATCTTTATTTACGTCAACCACGAATTTTACAAATAGGTATGTATAAGTACGTTAAGGTGTCCGTGAAAAATTAGACCCAGTACTTGATCTTATTTGCATTTGGTCTTAAGTAATATAGAAAAGACAAATCAATGTTTCAGGGTTAAGAGTCAGAATGACGTAATGACTGGTGAAGTCTCACTATTATCAAAAAGTAAAGGAGAGAAAGTCTAGGTTTGACGAATGAAGTGACGAGTGGGTTCTGACCGTGAGAAATGTCTCAAGTGATCGTTTCTGGAATTTTAAGAAAATAGTAAATAGGCAATCACCGGTTCTTATCTTTATAGTGACCTGGAAGTGGAGTTTATTAGGAGATTTTTTTATGACTCACTGAACTCAACCCGGTCTTCAAGTCTGAGTTCTGCGAAATATTAAACAAAGTTTGGTAAAAGATATCCAAGGAAGTTTACTAGGGGACCGACTTACTCTATAAAAACAAGAATCTCTTTTTCAATCCATCCTTTTCATTATACACCTCTCAAGAATTCTGACTTGTGACGTAATAATTTCCTCTCCGTCTTATAAGTCTTTCAGATGTCTTATCTCTATAGATCCTACTTTTTTTTACTTTGTCTTTCGGACTAAAGTAGGAAATCATGTATATTATTACTGAGTGTCATAAATTATTTTTTGATGTAACAGTGAATCTCTGTCTTTTTCTAGAAAAGATAACTACTCGAATAATTAGAGGTACGAAATAAAGGTGACCCTTTCTTTATAAGAAGTATAAACGGTAATTTAATGTTTAGATGGGGTTGTATAGTATATAAAGTTTTGTCAATTTAAAAGGAAGTTTGGGATTCTCGTTTCTGTCTTGGATTCCGAATCAACATAAGTCAAGTCAAGTCAATGAGTCAACACAGACTGAGAAACGCTGGGGTACTTAGCGTCGTGCGGTCCGGAGGGACAGGTAGTGGTTGAGGGCCTCAAGTGAGTCTAAGTACAGGTAGCTCAGTCACTACGGTAGGTCGGTAGAGTAGGAGACAGTAGGGGAAGAAGGGGACGGGAGCTAGGGAGGGTCGTAGTTTCAGAAAAGGTTAGTCAGTTGAGAAGCGTACTCCACCGGTTTCATGACCTCAAAGTCGAAATCGTAGTAAGGAAGGTTTCTTTAGGGTCCCAACTAGAGGAAGTCTACCTGACTAACCTAGAGGAATGTCAGGTTCCCTGAGAGTTCTCAGAAAAGGTTGTGGTGTCAAGTTTTCGTAGTTAAGAAGCCGTGAGTCGGAAGAAGTGTAAGGTTGAGAGTGTAGGTATGTACTGGTGTTCTTTTTGGTGTCGGAACTGATCTGCCTGGAATCAATCGTTTCATTACAGAGTCCGTTCAGGTATTGTAACTGTAAAAGAAGAGTACTTAGAAAAAACGATCTTATAATATAAATGACTTTTGGATTTACGATAGTTTCGACTGAACATAAAAAATTAGAAAGTACTATACGAGAACTATGTTCACAACCGATACTCCTAGGTGAGTCCGACGTGAGGAGTACCCGATTCTGAGACGTCGTCTAACATGTGTACACTTGTGTGACGAAAAAGAGTACACGTCATGCGACTCTCACTGAGAAAGAAGGGACTAGAATATAAAATCAGAATTACTTTTACTATCCCGTTACTCCTGGAATAAATCTTTTATTCAGTCAAACGAAAGGAACAGATGTATTTTTTTTATCTACGAATTAAAGAATAGATTCACTCTTTCTGTACCTGTCATCTTTTTACTTATGACTTTTATTTACAGTTTTTCTTTATTCCAAAGTTGTCATTAAAAAAATTCATTATTCCTGATCCTCTTTTTGTTAAATTATACTTTTAAAAAGTACAGATTTTAATGAATCCACTTAGGGATGTCAGGATTTTTATAGAAGTGTTTTACTGAGTATACACTTTATTTGTTTATTGAAGTTTTTCTTTTTTCTTTGAAAACCATTTTCCTTATATTAGAAGTAAAATTTACAAAATTTTTTATGAGACTATCTCATGGAAAACCTTCTTTACCAGTCTACGGATCACTAAAATAAAAATGGCTTCTTTTAGGATAAGACGAAATGACTGTTACATGAAATAAAATTTTGATCTCGTCTTGTTTTCCAAGTTTCCTCATGAACCGTTTCCTCTTTTTTTCTCTACTGCCATTTGGTTCGGTTCGATTTTACTTATAGACATGTTGAAAGGGTTTCAATACTTACGAATTTTAACATCATAATATTTTTTCGTTTATACACATATAAGAGATGAACTTGTCGAAGTATCAACGGTACTTAGTAAGAAGGTAAAAGACACAAATCTTTCGTCAGATCAAGGACTAAATTCTTCTTTCTTTTCTTTCCTCTTCGTCTTTTATTTCACAAAGTTGTTGTTGTTGTTTTAGACAAGTAGACACCTACTTGTCTACGACTTCTTACTGGACACTAATTTATTTATTCGACGGAAAATGGGTTCCACACCCCATCCCACCTCACCCCACCCCCACCCTCCCTTGTTGTAGAACGAAAGAAGGAAAGACGATTTTGAACACATTCAAGAATTTGACCTCCAACAGTTGCATGAAGTTCTCCCCTAAATACTTAGAGGTCCTTGATCCTACCTACCCCTACGTACAACTATACTCATATATGTACTTGACCCCACCTCTCCACTTACACACATCTGTAGGTAAGTACGTACATAAAGACTTAATCTAATTCTCGAAGATTTTCTATATCACTGGATCTTCTTCTGATTCCCGACGTTGAAATCTGACAAAACAAACAAATTAATTTACCATCCCGTTATGATCCATCAGAAGAAATTCGACCCCTTGGTATGATTCTTAAAGTTCGTTTGTTTCTGAGTTTGAGTCCCGAGAGTGATTGATCTCAACAATCGATGGGATTCTCCACCCTTTATCATAACAAATTGTATTTTTCGTGAAAAATTTTATACTTTAATTTTCGAATTTACCCGTTTTTGAGTAAAAATTACAAGAGCCTTGAATGAAAATTACTTTGACTTCAATCTTGTGTTTTCGAGAGTCCACAGTCGTGACTCATGAGATACGTCCCTTTTAAGAGGTCTCAAGGGTGTCGCGTGGACTTGTGTGTCTGTGTGTATTGGTAGAGAGATTAATCATTTCATATATGGTTTCCAGGGAAGAAGACAGAGGTCTTTGTATAATTGGGTGAGAAAGAATTTTCAGATGAAGTCGTCTCAGAAAGTAGACAGTGGTTTTCGTCGTTCTGGACTCACTTCTCCGACCGTTCCGTCGGACTTGTTCGTATCAAAGGGACGTGTCTGATCCGTCCAGACCACGAGTGTCTACCATGTCCGTACCCAGGACTTAACTGTCGTCGTCCTATGACAGATGGGTTATCTATTGTTTCGGTGACTTTCAGTCGGTTTTTGTTTTTATTTTTTTTTTAAAAATTAAGGACTAAAGTATAAATAGTTCGGAAAGTGTTATCGGTTCTTTTTAATTCTTAAATTTCAGAGTAGATTAAATTGAGGTTGGGTCTACTTTGTCACAAAGAATTTAACTTTGAAGAAGGTGATTTAAAACGGAAAGTTATCGTTGTCTTGAAATCTCTTTACTATGGAAGAGTCCCTGGAAAAGGTCGAAAAGTGTTTGCAAATAGTACCATCGTTTATTAAAGTATTCAAAGAAATGACCTGTACAGTCGAGTGTGAAACTCTTTACGTTTGACTTCTTAGTTTAAGTGTCGTCCTCTCCCTTTGTACCTTTCATACGTCCTGGTCTTAATGTAGTCTTTCGAATCCCCAAATCGAAATTTTGATCTATCTACCTACTCTTAAGGATCTGTCCTTACCAGTATTATGTAGACCGAAATTCATCGATGACGGTGTACATATGTTTCGTTTGTGTTCTATTGTGTGATATATGAATTCAGTGAGATGAAGGACAGACCGAAATAGAGTATATATTTTTCGGGACAAACTCCAGGTTTAATCTTGTAAGATTAACCCCCTTTTTTTTCACTTAAAACTCTTATATATTATTCCAGTCCTATAACCTTTAATTATGTTCCTTTTTTGCATAAATTATAAAAGTGTTATAGACGTTATACGGAGGACTTATTGGATTTACTATATATAGACCTTTGATGACGATAAAATACATTTTTATTGTGTGTGATTTTATAACAAGAAGGAAAGTAAGGACCATCCTTCTTCAAAAATCCGAAGGGACTACCAAGTCAACCATTTCTTGGACGGACGTTACATCCTCTAGACCCAAGCTAGGGACACAGTCCTTCTAGGGAACCTCTTCCTTAATCGTTGTGTGAGGTCATTAGAACGGATCCTTTAGGGTTCCTGTCTCCTCGGGTCGTCCGATGGCAGGTACACCAGGTTCTCAGCCTGTGTTGAATCGTTAATTTGGTGTCCGTCTTCAAAAATTTCGTGTATTTATATTTAAAAATCCCTTTCAATCTATAGTTCGAACGGAAAATGGAACAAATTAAAAGAGGAATTAGACCCAAATATTGTCTAGATATTAAGACCTCTCATAGACAACGATGATCGAATATCTTGTCTATTCATTAACTTCTATTTTAAAAACATGAAATGTGGGTTAGAAGAATTAAATCGTCTATGAGGTAGGAGTTTGGTTTTCGGAATGAATTCGTTCGGTTTATATTACTTGAATAAAAACCGGTGTGACAACGTATCGTACACCCTAGAATCAAAGACCTGGTGTGAAGTTTGGACACGGGGGACGTGACCTTCAGACCTTAGAATTGGGGACCTGAAACAAAATTTCTTAGATTCATCCCATTGTTTCATAAAAGGACCTACGACATACGTTTTTGATTCTTATAAATGGTCGAGTACTTATAAAAATAAAAGAAAAAATGAGGTCCTTCACTTGTTTGTTACGTGTGATAATTTAAATTAATAATGACACGGGATAAAATACAACTCCTGTTTTTTACGAGCTAGAGTCATTATCAAAGATGTTCACGTCGTGAGGATACCATATTCTGGTCTTAAATATCGTGAAGACAATCTATTATTTTGGGTCTATTCTTTTTCTTCTTTACGTTAAGTACTGTTCCATTGTAGGTGGTCATTACGTGAATTCTGGAACTTCTAAAGTGACCAGCTACTCTTTCCTTTCACGACATATGAGTGTTCGTTAGACAAACCGATGGTCTAGAGGTCAAGAGTATTTCGTAAAATGAATAATCAAAATAATTAGGCATTTGGGCAACAACCGTTTCTGGTATCTTAGGATTGTGGTTAGGTGGGTCTTCACCGGTCTCTTTGTTACGAGTCCGACGTTTGTTGGTTCCAAGAGAGATTAGACTGATTAGAAGTTTCTAAAAGATTCAGACTAGTGACCCACTATTCAGATATTTTACAGTAGTTTGTTTATTCTCCTGTCCTCTAGGTATTTTCGTACCATCTTGACTTGACTTCTCACATTCTCTTTCTTTACTGGACGTGTCAACTCCTAATCGACTTCTTGATAGATGAAAATAGAAAAAAACAATTAATCTTTCAAAAGTCTCCTAGGGTTTCTGTCTATAATTCTGTACTCTTGTATTTAATTAGTCAATTTGAAATTGTAACGAAAAACTTTTTATATTGACCACCGTTCGAAACTTATGGGTGAACTTATTTAGCAACGGTGGTAGTCTGAAATGGTTTTGATATGGTTTATGAAATCAGGATTTGAAACAAGATGTTTCATATCAAAGAGAAAGTCTACAAAAACGAAACAAAAAAGATCAATTTTGGAAGGATCTTACCGATTAGTATTAAAGAATGTTGGTATTTTACTTTTGAAGGAATTTAAGATACATTTTTTTACAAATATGAAAAAAATTTAAATAAATAAAATTAACCTCCGATTAATGAAATATTATAACATGACCCAAAACGGTATGTAACTGTACTTAATATGAGAAAACCGTTGTTTCTTTAATTATGAATCTTTAAGTGTAAACCTATTATAGGGAATTCTATGGGTTGTACGTCTTTTTTTAGTCATTCGGTGTTTTACAGATAGTGTCTTTATGAATATTGTCACTTCAAGGTCATTATTAAAGATTTTAATATTTTTTTCTTACTCATATATTTAATGACGTATGGATGAAATAGAAGATAAAACTTCCATAAATTTTATTGACCGTATTTTAGGTTCATCGTTGTACCTTTGTGAAACACTTTTTGTTTTCTCTCTATCTTTCATCCGACCTTTTTTTATGTCATAAAGGATTTTTTTACTTGTAAAAATTCGTTTGTTACATTCTTGTGTTTTCGATTTGACGAGTATTGTAAAGTATCTGTAATCTTTTCAATTTATTTCTAAGTAAAAATTGACTTCTGATTCAATGGAAGACTTAGAAAAGAAAAGTTCAAATCTATATGTATAGTGACTTATGAATTTTTTTTTGAAAAAAGAGTAACATATTTTTGTTTCAATGAGTTTAAAAAATTTTGAGACAAAATATGAATCTTAGAACAGTGACTCAATTTGAGTTTCTTAAACTGTAATATATCAATAAGAAATAAATACTTTTGGTCGGTTTTATTTAGAAAATTTTTTATATAGGTGACGATTTTGTCAAACTTTTTGAGGTCTCACTTTGTTTCTTGACACAGTCTGAGTCATAGGAATCGTTGTCTTCATGTTTTTACTGTTAGAATTTTCTACATATTTTTATTAAAATTAACACGGTGAATTTCCAAAAACGTAATAAAAGAGTAATATAATAAAGAAAGACTGGTGGATTAGATTTCATCGATAGTCCGGTGATAGTGTAGTGTGAAAAAACATATCGTGAATAAAAATAGACTATATGAGCTGTCTTTATAGATGATCAAATGATGACGTCAAGTCAAGTCAAGTCAACGAGTCAGCACAGGCTGAGAAACACTGGAGTACCTGACGTCGTACGGTCCGGAGGGACAGGTAGTGGTTGAGGACCTCAAATGGGTTTGGTACAGGTAACTTAACCACTGTGGTAGGTCGGTGGAGTAGGAGACAACGGGGGGAAGAGGAGGACGGGAGTTAGAAAGGGTCGTAGTCCTAGAAATGTTTACTCAGTCGAGAAGTGTAGTCCACCGGTTTCATAACCTCAAAGTCGAAGTTGTAGTCAGGAAGGTTACTTATGAGTCCTGACTAGAGGAATTCCTACCTGACCAACCTAGAGGACCGTATGTTTTTATGTCTGGAGTTCTTATTTTATCATAAAAGGTAGAATAAGTGGGGGTCTCAACGTAGTATGTCTGAACATTCGAGATATATGTAGAGATATCAATACGTTACGTGTTGGATATTTTGACTTATACTGAACGAATATTTACTAATTAATATATGTACAGTATTTCGTGGTGTTAGAATTGTTACAGTAACAGAGAGTACTACGTTGTGAGAGTCGTACGTATGGTCTTTTTGGACAAGGAGTTTCAAATTGAGGATTTAAAAGAAATTATAATAAAGTGTAATCGTACACACTTAAACAAAGAACAATCCGGTACTTTAAATATTTTCGTTTAATAAGGACTCCCTCTTTGGTTAGGTGTTCTAACCACTTGGTTACGGAAGTGGATAATTTCCAAGTAGGTATTACTTGCTACTATCGTGATGTAAAAAATTTCATAGAGAGTTAGTTTTTATGAGTCAAAGGATGATGACCCATGTAGAATTAAAATTTTACTGGAGGTCCATCAAAATTTCTTATGACGAATATGTACGTATGTATATGTGTGTGTGTATGTGGTATTAGATTAGGTAAACTTGACATTTGTGTCTTCCCTAAAAATTGTAATTTTTAATGTCTTGATCAATGTCTTGATGATTCTGCTTCATCAAAATTCAATAATAAAATAAACTCTCAGGGGATGACGAAGGTTTGTACCAAGAAAAATATTATTACAGACCTTTATGAGACCTTTTGTTTTTAAGGTTAGAATTAGTTTCCATTTCCGATCTTGATAAAGGACCCTTCGGATTAATTTCCATTTGTTGGAGAGGAAATGATCTGACAAGATAAGTGTGTTTTGACAAACCGATCTTCTTTCCTATTACCTCATATTTTGGAAACAGAAGACCCAACGACAAATGTCAGACTTACTTCGACTATCGGTTTTCTTTCGTGTGTTTCCGGTTACACTTTTCTTACGCATCCGAACCAGTGAGTAGAAGATCTTCTGTATACGACTAGTCATTCTAATAGTCGATGATTTATTATTGAAAGAGTAGAGGGGTGTGTGTATTTTATCTTTAATGTTGGGAATATTGGGTGAACCTTTTATATTTGATTTAAGTTATAAAAAAAATTTTACACAGATGATACACGATCCGTTGTTATCCTATTGTATACTGATTTTTTGTGAGTGTTGGAGCCGTAGCGAGACGAGCGTGACGAAATAACTGATACGGTTTCGGAAACTGACACACCTAGTGTTCTTTGACCTTTTAAGACTTTCTCTACCCTTATGGTCTGGTGGATTGGACGGAGACCTCTTTAGACATACGTCCAGTCCTTCGTTGTCAATCTTGACCTGCACCTTGTTGTCTGACCAAGGTCTATCCTTTTCCTCATACAGTTCCGACATATAACAGTGGGACGAATAAATTGAAGATACGTCTCATGTAGTACTCTTTGCGACCTGACCTTCTTCGTGTTCGACCTTAGTTCTAAAGGCCCTCTTTATAGTTATTGGAGTCTATACGTCTACTGTGGTAGGAATACCGTCTTTCACTTCTCCTCGATTTTTCGGAGAACTACTTTCACTTTCTCCTCTCACTTTTTCAACCGAATCTCGAGTTGTAAGTCTTTTGCTTCTAGTACCGTAGGCCAGGGTAGTGAAGTACCCTTTATCTACCCCTTTGTCATCTTTGTCACAGTCTGAAATAAAACCCCCCGAGGTTTTAGTGACGTCTACCATTGAAGTCGGTACTTTAATTTTCTGTGAATGAGGAACCTTCTTTTCAATACTCGTTGGATCTATCGTCTAAGTTTTCGTCTCTGATGAAACGACTGATTCCAGGTAGATCAGTTCCGATACCAAAAAGGACGCCAGTACATACCTACACTCTCAACCTGACACTTCTTCCGACTCTCGGTTTTTTAACTACGAAAACTTGACACCACAACCTCTTCTGAGAACTCTCAAGGAACCTGACGTTCCTCTAGGTTGGTCAGGTAAGACTTCCTCTAGTTGGGACCCTAAAGAAACCTTCCTTACTACGATTTCGACTTTGAGGTCATGAAACCGGTGGAGTACACTTCTCAACTGAGTGACCTTTTCTGAGACTACGACCCTCCCTAACCCCCGTCCTCCTCTTCCCCTGCTGACTCCTACTCTACCGACCTACCGTAGTGCCCGAGCTACCTACACTCAGACTCACTTGAGGCCCTCAACCACTACCTGTCTCTCCGGACCACACGACGCTAAGTACCCCAACGTTTCTCAGCCTCTACTGACTCGTTGACTTGACTTGACTTTTTTGTGATTTACGGGGGTCTCTTCGAAGTGTAAGTATACTTCCGTACTAAACCGTTGTTTCTTCGTTACCTTTATCTAAGTTTAGTTCCACCCTAGGTCGATAATCTTCGTCGGACCGGTACGTGACTGGGTCCTGTCTGAGTAGAGTTTGGTACGTGGGGTCATAGATGAGGAGAAGATCTTAACGAAGGGAGACCTCGAATAAAGGAATGGATCGATAAGGTGGGTCTATGAGGTGTCGATCACGAGAGTGGAGACAAAAAGTCTTTACCAAGAAGGTTTAATAGGAAGGTTAGAGATGAGATGGTGGGTCTCAGGGGTAGAGTCCGTGAGACAGACGGAGTTAATAAGAGTTTGGAGGAGTCTTGACGTGAGGGTCTGAACTACTGGACCTCTCTTGTTTGAACACAGACGTGTAATATAGTCTCTTTCAGTTCATGTGTCGATGGATCTTGTGTTCCGTCCCACTTTTACGTACTCTCGAGACGTCCATGACACTAGACTCGACCAGTAGTATCCTTGCAGGTTTCTACATGTCTATTCACAAGTGACCTCTCATCTCTAAGGGAAGACCCTCGGTGGATGGTACCAGGTGTTTAGTCAGGGTTCTATCAGACTGACGTGAAAAAGATGTCCTTCAAAATAATCTTTGATAAAGTTCAAAAGTGTAAAAGTTTTAACCAAAGTTAGTGACCTTCATCGAAATCTCTGTATGTAAACTCTTGAAGTAGTAAACGTCAACTGACTAAAAGATCTGAAGGGTTTACGACCTAAAATGGGGAAATTACTGGAAGACGAGGGTTATATTTGAAAGTAGTTTCGGTCCTATAACCTGTTTTATTGGGACTTTGGTCCACAGTCTAATTTCTCCCTGTGTTCCTACAGAGATCGAAAGTCATTACCGGACACGATTACTCTTCCGGGTCCACAAGTAACTTTACATACACCTCGATGGAGTTTTCTAACGGTCGATGGTTGGTCTTTTTAGACCATGTTTATTTCATCCTGATCTACGTTAATTACTCCGTTTTTTGTGACATTACGACTTACATTTATGATTGTTTTAAAAGATTTCAATGTACGCTCCTCCGAGGAACATTTAGTATCCTTCTTTTCACAAAAATTGGAATTTAAAAGGGTATATTAATTGACGACGATGGGTTCGTTCAGGAAACTTAGGTTTTTGGTTTGACTCGACCGAACCAGGATCAATATTAATGGTAAATTTATGTTGTCTTGTTTTCGGAGATACAACTGTTCTTATAGTTTCCCCTTGTATTGTGTTTTAGATCTTACAGAGTTAATGTGTTGACGAAATCTTTATGACTCCCGACAAGTGAGGTGAAAAAAAAAAGGGTCTTATAGGTTGTTTTGAAAATTTAGTCAGGTACTTTTATGTATGTATATTATTGTATCAAAACCCAAAAAACCTCTGAAGTTCTAATAGAGTACTTAGGAGAAGGAAAATTTTCACTCTTTTACTCCGGATCTTTTCCATTCAGTGTATTATGATGTGTTATATAATTTGTTTTTTTAGGACACGGGATACTGTGTTGGGAAAGAAGTTTATGTTGTCTCACTCAATAAAACACTCAGATAGGTTCGTGATCCGATGAAAGTTTTGTCGTGTTACTGGTGTCAATGGTCTTCTCCTTTGGACTCTCCTGACCACTTTTTGTTTTCGTACCGTGAGAATTACCACACTTGAATTAGGGGTCCTTTAGCGTTCACAGAACCGAGTGGATTCGTGTATCTTGAGTTCACACATAGTCCGGGGAGACTTGTCAAGAGTCATACGCCTGTAGAATCTCACGACAAAATGTAAGGTTCAGGTTGGAAGTGTGTTGTCTTAAGAGGAGTTTTATAGATTCATCCTAAAGTGTCAGATGAAAAAGTTTACGAGACTGTTTTGTAACTTTTCCGACTTTAATATTTTAGAGTTTTCGATAAGACAACTTAAGTTTACACAAGTCGATGATGGGTAAAAGGGAGGTAAAGATTTATGTACCTAGTGACATTTGTAAGATTTTGAATGACATAAAAGTTGAGAAACATGTCTCCATGTTACCTTTCTTTACCCCTACACCATCTTCCCCTCATTAAACTAAAAGATAGGTAATATAGTGTGTATATTAAATTTATGTAATATACACACTTTTAAATTGACATTTTTTATAACGCATAAATAGAACTGTCATAGGTTAAAACTTTTTGTTTTTACAAATTTGTCTTAAAGTTTAATGAAGAGATATTTAGTATGTTGTAATTTACATATCGGAATCAATGGTACTTTCATTAAAAATTTACGTCATATAAATTTTTCTTTTTTTGTCAAGGGAGTAGGAAACCTTCTTTATTCGAACAATAAATGAAGAGACAAAGGGATAATAGGCTGAGAACTTAAACAAAAAGATGTAACGAAACAGAAACAGTGTATTCTGTAAAAAAGAATTTGAGACTCAACAATACTGTTGTTAGAAATTCTGATTGAAAGAAATTCGGGTCTCGACCACCGAGTCTCCAATTTCGCAGACGGACGTTACACCCTCTGGGCCCAAGCTAGGGACCCAACCCTTCTAGGGGACCTCTTCCTTTACCGTTGGGTGAGGTCATAAGAACGGACCTCTTAGGGTACCTACCTCCTCGGACCACCCGATGTCAGGTGCCCCAGCGTTTCTCAGCCTGTCCTGACTCACTCCGTGTCATTACTAATGTGTTATTTTGTTGAGTAGAATGAGTTCCCATATAAGAAGGAATTCGAGATATGATTGTTAATATATTGTTGTGCATAGAACGAGTTCCTTTTCAAAGAGGTAGAATTGTCCTTCGAAGACTGATTAGACTAATAGAATGTACCCTCACCCGGACCATTCTGAAAAGATGACAATCAAGATTGGAACAATTAAATCCTACATGCATCACCCTCACCTAGACCATTTTCAGATATTCCGGAACTATGCTGATCTCTCATCCTGTGGGGAAGACTCCAGAGCCAGGGAAAGACACGAATCAGCGTCAGTGCAGGGTGACAAACCCTGGGGTGTCTGACGTCGGGAGGTCGGGGGAACAGGGAAAAATATGAAATTATTTTACGACGATGTGTCTTTGGAAATTCACTAGTTCGAACCAGGGACCAGGGTTTCGATTCAGAAGTCTCTAGTACTTAGACTGTAGCAAGTGACATTCGATAGTGAAAGAGAATACAAAATTGTGTTAAACGTACAAATATATAGACAATTATTTGTGTGTGTCGATTACGTGACCGTTTGCACACACATACGTGTTTGTATGTGTGTTTGTGTAGTCAAATTTGACAACATCCGAAGTCTCCTTGTTGTGGTATGTTCCAATACCACTTATTTTTCCTCGTGTTAAACTTCTGACTCTTATTAAATTTCATGTTTATCTCTTACCCTCAAATTCACGTGAGTTCTATGCTCGTAAAAGTTTATGAAGACTTTCGAGTTTAATGTTCTAGGAAAAACACCTTACGAATTTCCCATTTCCAACCTTTTGTCCTAATTGACTTCTTTCAAGTAAGTCAGTGAGTCAGCACAGACTGAGAAACGTTGAGGTACTTAGCGTCGTGTGGTCCGGAGGGACAGGTAGTGGTTGAGGGTTTCAAGTGAGTCTAAGTGTAGGTAGCTCAGTCACTACGGTAGGTCGGTAGAGTAGGAGACAGCAGGGGAAGAGGAGGACGGGGTTTGGAGAGGGTCGTAGTCTCAGAAAAGGTCACTCAGTTGAGAAGGGTAGTCCACCGGTTTCATGACCTCAAAGTCGAAATCGTAGTAAAGAAGGTTTCTTTAGGGTCCCGACTAGAGGAAGTCTTACCTGACCAACCTAGAGGAACGTCAGGTTCCCAGAAGAGGTTGTGGTGTTAAGTTTTCGTAGTTAAGAAGCCACGAGTCGGAGGAAATGTCAGGTTGAGAGTGTAGGTATGTACTGATGACCTTTTTGGAATCGGAACTGATCTGCCTTGAATCAACCGTTTCATTACAGGGACGAAAACTTATACGATAGATCCAACGAGTATTGAAAAGAAGGTTCCTCATTCGCAGAAAATTAAAGTACCGACGTCAGTGGTAGACGCCACTAAAACCTCGGGGGGTTTTATTTCAGACTGTGACAAAGGGGTAGATTAAGGGTACTTCACTACCCTGGTCTACGGTACTAGAAGCAAAGGACTTACAACTCGAAATTCGGTTGAAAACGTGAGAGGTGAAAGTGAAAGTAGTTCTCCGAAAACTCAAGGAGAAGTGAAAGACGGTATTCCCACACAGTAGACGTATAGACTCCAATAGGGCCGTTAGAACTAAGGTCGAACACGAAGAAGGTCGGGTCGCAAAGAGTACTAGTGTTATTTGACACCTTTTAAGACTTTTTCTACCCTTATGGTCTGGTGGATTGGACGGAGAACTCTTTAGACATACGTCCAGTCCTTCGTTGTCAATCTTGACCTGTACCTTGTTGTCTGACCAAGGTTTATCCTTTTGCTCATGTAGTTCCGACATATAACAGAGGGACGAATAAATTCAATATACGTCTCATGTAGTACTCTTTGACTTCTTTTCCCTCCCTGTTTTTTCGTTTCATCCTTTCTTTTTCCCTCCTTTCCGTGTGGATTTCCTACTTTAGAATAGTTTGTCTGGTTGACGTGTTTCCGGTATTTAATTATCGAATTAACCACTAACTTTGTGGAATAATCGTTTTGTTTTACGGGTTTGCGATGAATCAGTTCTTTATTTAGGAAGTAAAGAAGACCTGTTTCGTAAGTATCGTATTCTTTAGTGATTTATGAAAAAATTTTCCTTCCGAATTCGTCTTGTGTTATATTTTACATATCCAGTAACCTTTACATTTTGATTATCACAGAAAGGTATGTCTGAATTTTGTTAAAATTAGTGATTATCTTATTATCCGTCACCTTCACTCAATCTATGAAGATCCTCTATGATCTGGTGAGTACAATAAGTGTTCCTCCTAGAGATAGGAAAACAAGTGACTGGATAGGGTTCATGGATCTGGTCACGGACTTTGTATTATCCATGAGTTTTTTTTTTTCTTCTTCCTTCTCTGATAGTGAAACGCACTCCGAGATAGATATGGTTTAGGGGGTAGACTCTAACGTGATTGATTTATGTAATACCAATGAATTAAACGTAAACTGAAAAGAGTGAGATAACAGTAATAGTACCCATTGTCAGATTTTGTTGACTTTCACAAGAGACATGTCTAGTCGAAAATAATTTCGAAATTCCTATGAAAAGACGACTAAAGTAAAATACCGGAATTCTTTACCTTCGTAGATTAGGAAATCGAACAAGTGAAATACGGAGGTGGGGTGGAAATGTTATCTAAATGAAGAGACTCAAAAGGAACTAGTTGTTTCAGGGAGTTGTTGGAGGTACCTTTGGATAATTGTATTTTCTATCACTTCACTTCAGAGAGTCACAGGTTGAGAAACGCTGGGGTACCTGACATCGGATGATGCGAGGAGACAAGTACCCTAAGAGGTCCGTTCACATGATCTCACCCAACGGTAAAGGAAGAGGTCTCCTAGAAGGACTGGGTCCCTAGCTTGGGTCCAGAGGACGTGACATCCGTCTGCGAAATGGCAGACTCGGTGGTCCCTTCAGGGATGTATTTTCTATCATTACTAATTTAATTTATTGATGCCTCCTGGGTTTAGATTATACCAATTTCGCAGACGGAGGTTACGCCCTCTGGACCCAAGCTAGGGACCCAGTCCTTCTAGGGGACCTCTTCCTTTACCGTTGGGTGAGGTCATAAGAACGGACCTCTTAGGGTACCTACCTCCTCTGACCATCCAATGTCAGGTGCCCCAGTGTCTCTCAGCCTGTGCTGACTCGCTGAAGTGGTAGTGGTAGGAATATGCTTCTCCTTTAGACTTTTCCCAGAACACGTGTCTCCTCTCTAGTACACTTCTGTGTTCTCCAGTTGGTTGATGTCCCGTTCTTCTCTCGGAAGTTTTACAGTGTGTTCACATACAAGGAGCCAAGGAACAGAACAGGGTTGTTTCTAAACCTCGTTGTCTGTAATTTCGGGAGCCGCGTAGTGTCGAGAGCCCACAATATCGAGAATCCGTTTAGTCACACTGTCGAGATAAAATAAATCTTCTATCGTCCTCTTAGGTAGGAGCTTCGCACTCCCGTACGGTTGGGTTTCTGAACTTTTCTTTTCTCACCTCCTCGCACACCCCCTCCCTCCCTCTCCCTTTCTCGCGTACGTACGCCCTCTCTTTCTCTCTTTCACGAAACCGAGGAGGAAAATACAAAAAAAGGAGGTGGACCCGGACGGGATACGTTTAACCCGAATCGGTCCTCACGACAAATAAGATGGACTTCAGAAGTGAGACCAGGAGCCTGGAAGAAAACAAGATAAAACGCCCCAAAAGGGAAGGAACAGAAAATCGGTGACGGTAAAACCTGAGGAAAAGGGATAAGATGGATGGATTGTTTTTCTTTGGTTGTAAACGATTGTGAACCTAGAGTCTGAAGATCGGAGATCTTGACACGCTTTTATTACAGACAACAAATTCTAGTTCTTTTTTTTTCAAGGAATCGTTATCTAAGTATCTGTGTAAACACTTAGATAAATTGAATGTTTACCTACAACATTGTACATAATGACATTTTCATAAGTTTAATTCAACATCGAAATAAAATACAGTTGACATCGGAATTTAATTCATGTATATCTCCAATTACAGTGGATGTTCTGGTCTACTTTGTTTCTCTACTGGCAATGATAATTATACCTGAGATGTTAGACAGGAACTTAGTCACTCCCTGTTCTTTTTTTCTGACCTCCCCTGACAGTGACCACATGTCCCACTAAAACTCGTCACGTCCATAATTGACTGACCGACGGTCGATAGAGAATGGTTTCAGAGTTTGATTGGGATTTAGTGAAGGTGTTTCAATTCGGGTTAGTAAGGACAAAAAAGTCAACACCTTTCCTTTTTTTGAGGAATTTTATTGTACGTTAAATGTTTACTAATCATGTGTCTTCCGTGAGTTTATAAACGATTTAATTACTCATGGAGGGATACCAAACCCTTTAAGTCGGGTTTAACTTACGGTTTAAAAAAATCCATTTCCCAATACAGGGTTTTTACACATAATGGTTGTATAATCGTATACTTTTTTTTACACGGACCTATGAGTTATTCTAGAAATACGTAAGTATATAAGTTGTGTCCGTCAAAACATTGTTATTTAACTCTGTGAAAACTAAACTTCATTAAGAGCTCACTGTTAAATACGAGTCAGTATGTCAATGGTCTTTTACTTTATGGACAAAGGTTTTAATTACTCAGTTTTTGTCATTCTTTGACGATTAAATAAGAGTTAAAACTTCATTATGTATAAAACAATATTATTAAAAGTAAGAAGAGAGATGTTTCGTGTGTACTAAAAGATAAAAAGGTATAAATTCTAGTGTGTTTTATACCTTTGTAAAATAAGAGTCAAGTGATTTCATATGTTCCATAATTTATGTTTCTTAGTAAAAGTCTATATCGATTCAAGTAATTCTTAGACAACAAATATACCAAAGTTTCTTTGTAAAGATCTTTCATAATGATCTTTAAAAATGAAACCTATTAAAGTAATAATTATTAATAAGAACCCTGTTTATATTAATAAAATTAATCGACCCGAAATTGTTCAATACGTTAGTCATTCATAAGAAAAAAAAAAAAAAAAAACGGTGTGACACGTCGTACACCCTAGGACCAAGGGGGTTGTCCCTAGTTTGAGAAAAGGGCACGTAACCTTCATGTCTCAAATCGGTGACCTGGGTTGTCCCTTCAAGGTTAAGAATTAAACATTTAAGAAAAAACAAAAAAAAAAAAAAATGTAAAAAAAGAGATGGGGTTTTATATTAGACCCGATTTAAGTTAGATGACTGAGTTCTATACTCTTTAGTTTTAATCATTGTAAGACCTCAAAAGACCACGGGGTCAACAATTCAGAGACGTGAGAGTAACGGTCTCGGACCCAAGTGTGAGATCAATCCCTTGACTCTAGACCGTTCGATGTATCCCACCGGTTTTTCTTCTTTTTTTTTCTTTTCTCATTGTACCTTATTACTCACTACCTCCTTCTCCGGTATTCTATTCCATGACTAGAAAGAGTCAAGTCAAGTCAAGTCAAGTCAACGAGTCAGCACAGGCTGAGACGCTGGGGTACTTAGAGTCGTGAGGTCCAGAGGGACAGGTAGTGGTTGAGGGTCTCAAGTGGGTCTGAGCGCAGGTAGCTCAGTCACTACGGTAGGTCGGTAGAGTAGGAGGCAGAAGGGGAAGAGGAGGACGGGGGTTAGGGAGGGTCGTAGTCTCAGAAAAGGTTACTCAGTTGAGAAGCGTACTCCACCAGTTTCATGACCTCAAAGTCGAAATCGTAGTCAGGAAGGTTTCTTTAGGGTCCTGAGTAGAGGAAGTCTTACCTGACCAACCTAGAGCAACGTCAGGTTCCCTGAGAGTTCTCAGAAGAGGTTGTGGTATTAAGTTTTCGTAGTTAAGAAACCGTGAGTCGGAAGAAGTGTCAGGTTGAGAGTGTAGGTATGTACTGATGACCATTCACTTATTCCAACCATAAAAACTGATGAACCAATCGTACATTGAAATATACTTAAAAGGAACATACTCATGTACATGAAACATACTCATTTAAAGATAATTCTGAATTTAATAAACGTGAATAGTGAATTCGGAGAATGATTTTCATCAAAAATTTACCTGGTTTTTGGAACAGTCAAAAATACCTTACCATAATAATGGTAATTATAGATAGTATGCGAAGTTAAAATTATTCAATGGATCGTAACATGGTCGGACAAGGTTTTTGTTGTTGTTGAAATTTATTGGTTATTTTAATGAGGGGGTTAGAGAAAGAGGAAACGGAGAGTCAAGATAAAGGGAGTTTTTTAAGAAAGGAGTTTTTAAAGGGGTTTGACGTTTAAAAGATCGAGAGAACAGGGAGAGTTGAAAAGTAGTGAAAAAGGTCCTAGGAAAAGTAGGAAAGAGGGTGTTGGTGAGGAGAAACTAAAAGACGGACGCAAGAAGAAGGAGAATTTCAAGTAGATAAAGGTTCAAGTTGATTGTAAAGATCTAACTACTTAGGGGTTTCTTGTAAAAATTGGGAGCAGAGGTTGGTTAGAGACTAGGGTATAAAGGTCGACGGATGTCCTAGATAGATGAACTTACTGACCTGTAGGATAGTCTTGAGTTTTGAAAGAGAGGTAGGAGGAATGAAAGGATAGGTAAATTAGTATGAACTCACTTCAGAGAGTCAGTACAGACTGAGAAAAATTAGTAAGAACCTCTGTGGATTAAACAGATACATTAGGATTTCTGAATTTTAGGAGTGTTAGAACGATCGGGGGTTCGAGTCTATGTTGATACAATGGACGAAATAAAGTAGTCTCTACGATATTACCAGTGATTCAGTGGTGATGTTTACTTTGTTGACGAAAGTCATCTTTGAGTATTTAAGTATTATAAGGTACTCGTTTAAATAATTTCGATAAAGGGATGACCTATAAACAACGATTAAAAAGTCATAATGTTTAATTTAATAATTTCAAATATTAAAGGGTATCAAAACATAAATTCTTATAACGAAATGACAACGTTAAGTCTTCACCTTAATACCCCGGTCTTCTATATAAGTATTACTTCTAAGAATTAATTATGACTGTTCGACTAAAGGATTTGTCACGATAGTGTTCTTATAACCGAGGTCCTCTCGATATATGACAAAACATATATAGCGTCCGTACTATTATGTTGTGACATGTTGTTTTTCCTGAGTCCAAACCAATTTATTTAATTGGTTGGTTAGTATAGATACTTTTATGAGAGTTTATGAATGGTAATAAAATATATGAGTGATATGAAAAGGTAAATGAAAATTGTCACTGGTACAGTAAACAAAACTGATTATTTTATACTCGTTTTCACTGGACCCTATGAAGATCTGTTTTCAAAATTCTCGGCAAACAGTCTAAAAAAGGAGATAGTACCGTGACTTTTACTGTCCGTTTTCAAAGATAATGAAATAATGTTACTTAGTAATAATAAAAGTATACCATTTTACGTCAAAAGAAGGAACTTTGTACAGGAGAAACAACTCGTCTTTCAGTGTCCCTTGAAGGATTGTCCCTCGAGTTACGTTCCTCCGGGAAACTGTCCTTGTAACGTCCATACGTCAGGGGAGAAGATTCTATTTTACACCTCGTTATTTTCTTTAACGATTTTTGATCTTCCTAGTAACTTTAGTTCGACTGAAGTTTTTAGTCTCTTATAAACTTAAGTCTCTTAAGTCTATTTTAAAACTATCTAAAGTCTTCTTTCTTTTTTTACGAAGTAACATGTCGAGATTCTATCAAAATGATGTCGAGATGGTCGAGGTTTTTCCGTAGATCTTTGTTCCGTTTTACGAAGTATGATTCTAAGTCGACATATGACTTTACAATCGGATCGTATTTCTGTCCCACCTATTTCCTCTCTTTTACCCGTCTTGGAACCTATGTTTTACATTAAGTTTGAGTTGTATAGACTTAACGTTTCTTATTTCGTTTATCTTATTTGTATATTTCTACACGTATGTCTTTAAATCAAAAATTTCTGTGAAATTAACGAACGGTACATGAGTCTGTACAGACTGAGAGACGTCGGGGTATCTGTCATCGGGTGGTCCAAGGAGACAGGTACCCTAAAAGGTCCGTTCTTGTGACCTCACCCAACGGTAAAGGAGGAAGTCCCCTAGAAGGGTTGGGTCCTTAGCTTGGGTGGAGAAGATACAGAGGACGTAACGTCCGTCTAAGAATTCCTTATGAAGATGTTTATGTCGATTTGTAACCCTAATGCTCAAAATCACCTTTAAAGTTCTGGTCATTCTTGAAATTTCCTTCGGGTTAGTCTTTACTCTTGGTTCAAATTACGGTTAGTTGTAAAGTTTTCAATCTTACCTCATAAATATTAACGAAAAGAAACATAAAGTATCCTTTTCCATAAACACCCTCTAAAAATTTATTTACAAACGGGAAAAAAAAAAAAAAAAAACTTCACCATTTCCATCTTTTCCATTGATTCTTTTCCTCCCTTTCTCTCGTAAGTCAACACGTAAAACGTTAGACCCTTTTAGGATAATAAAGAAACTACCGTAAGAACATTCATCCAGGGTGTTAATGGTATTTACTAATCCCGGTCCATCATACTAATAGTTTTCAGTTTATGGTACAAAGAACAAAAATGAGTGTTAAGTTCAAATAACGTGAAAAGGGTAGTATTTTGATATGTACTATACCTTGTATGACTTGTCGTCTGTTTTCCTTTTTATTGAGTGTTATGACACTAAGTTCATTTAGTAATAAAGTATAAAACCAACTAACGAAAGAATACTAAAGAGGTTCGGTTCGAAAACAAACGGATAAAATAAGATATGTAGAAAATTCAAGAGTAATAAATTTGTATTCGAAATGAGTACAACGGATGTTGACAAATATCCGAAGTCAAATTATGTTGTAAGATAGTTTACCTGTAAAATGTTTAATATAAAACGGAATCATGAGCTATCAACGAAAGTTAAAGAAAATGGTGATATTTATTAAGACATTCCTTGTATAACCCATTTTTCCAAAAGTTAATAAAGTTTAAGAAAGGAACCTTATATTAGGAGTTTTAACTTGATAAATAGTTTTTGTTATTAGTTTTAATTTCCCGTTACACTACAGACCCTAAACATTGTTTTAATATGTCTCATCGTTTTACCTACCCTCAATGTCTACTTTATTCTAACATATATAAATTTTAAAAGGTCTTGTCATACAAGTTTGTTTTTATTTTCCGTCCATTACAGGACTCCCTCTTTTTTTTTTATATATATATATATATGTGTGTTTGTAATATATTATGATCGTTTGTACTTTCAATTCTGAGAAAGACGTGTAACACTGTAACGAAGGGAGTTCCTGACATTAGTAAAAATGAAGGTTGTATATCGAATTCCAAATAACACTTCATAAGAAATTGAAACTTTAGAAACAAATATGTAACTGAAACCGTGTAGAGAGGTTGGATGACTTTAAAAAAAGATGACTCTATACTGCGACTCAAAAGTGAAATAAGACCTGTGACCGTTAACGAAAAAACTACGAGACAACAAATAGTACGTTTGTACTAGAATTCGTCTTATTTTAATTCAATAAATGGATATCCTTATAAATAGTATACCAAAAATTGGATGGAGTATATTGTTCTTTTACGACCAAGTTCATGTTTGATCCTTGTATGGTTGTTAATTACGGGGGTTTAATAATTGTATATTTTTAGACTTTTGAATATCACTATTCCGAAAAGAATGGATTTTCAACTTGTTACGTCACAGATTTATGTACATAATGGACATACCGAGATCGAGACTAAGGTGGTAATTTCAAGAGACTGGGACCCTTTTCGAGAGTAGAGGTTTTAGTCTCAAAATGTGATCAAGAGTAAAGATTTGAGAAATACTGAGATACTAAGATATTTTCCAATTTCATTTTAAAATTTTTGTCGACCAGTTACTCTTTGAAGTAGTGGTATATGCCATATAGTCGAAGGACCTAGACGATAGTGGTTCGTCGTTCTTGATTTACCGACGCCCTTTACCGTTACATAACAGTGTCTATGCCTCCAGTCTTCACACTTACTTCCCCACACGTGTCGGTATAAGAGAGAGTTCACCGATCCTTCTCTAGACGAGGTCCGTAGAACGGATCAAAGATCATCTACGTCAATTATGAACTGAACATTTGTCGGTAGAAGAGGAACACAGTTGCAGTAGAAGAAGATACATATAAGTAAGTTTAAAGGGGCAAAATATTTCTGTGGTCAGAATAACCTAATCCCTAGTGGGAATACTCGAGTCAAGTATACTAATGGATAAAGACTTTTCCAGGTGTAAGACTCTTTGACTCCAAATTTTTAAGTTATATATACTCCAAAACCTGCCCCCCTCCCCTTACTCTCATGTGTGTTAAACTGGGTATTATTTACCGTGTGACCAATTAGGGACAACGGGAGATCTAGGTGAGGGACTAGAAAAGACTGGAGATGGGGTCTCTGGAGGTGGGGTTCAGACACTTGATGTAGTGGGTTCGAAGGAACGGAGATCGAAGGTAAACCCAAGTCGTTTATCCTCCGCGGACCTCCTCTAGTGTTCGATTACCTTCTCTCTTCCGCCCTTTAGACAACGGTGACGGTTAGAGGGTGGTCCGACGACAAAACCACCAGTGATGTAAGTCAGTGAGTCCCGGGACTAAGGACAGGTGACCGGGGAGAGGGTACGGAGCGTGAGAGTGGTCATTGCAGGTAACGGAGAAGGAGTGGGAGGTCGTGTTCCGACAGTACTGAAGGGTGACGGTGATCAGGGACCCACGAAGTGACAAAGAAAGACCAACTTAGGACATGATGACGGATGGGGAAACACTTGTCGGGGTAAGTAATTGGAGAGAAGTAGTGGGAGTAAGTACATGATGGACAAAGAGTGGTTCTGGGACACACTATGTATCCCTATTCGGTGAAAAATGAAGTCTACTAGATGTACCAAATAGTTTTGAGGTTTGTTCTCACATTGGAGTCCGTACCTACGGAGGTCAGCTATAAAACTTATTCACCATCATTTCCATAGTGAGAGATAGTATATACGCACACAATAAGAAACGGGAGAGAGAAGGTAGCGGTAGACCTCTTATATACTCTCTCAAATCCTAATTCTCGTACCTAACACCTCCGTCTGACGAAGGGAAGCTGAGAACGGAGGTGTTGAATGGTCTGCCATATTTGACTCGTTCAATGAATTGGAACGACATATAATTATTTTACCTGTAATTTCATTATCATATATTAAGTATCCCAACGATATACTCTGTTTGTAATTTAATGAATATAATTAAACTACAAAAAGTGAACTAGATACGAAAATTCAGGTAGATCGGAGTAGTAAAATACACCTGGGGTTGACGGGTAAGTTTCCATACAATCTTTATGTATTTTCGTGTCTGTTGGGAATTGAAAAAGGTAGGTTTGATGGATGGTTTGAGTCTCCCGGTTATTCTGGACAACGAGGACGGTATGGACCGAGAGACTGGTGATTAACGTATGGAAGTTAACAGTCAAAATAAAGTAATGTTAAGTAAAAACTACTGAAGCGCACGACAGTCTGTTCGGGTACTACAAGTAGTTAGGGGTTGGACCCGATGAGGTCCGATGTACACTCTGTGGTGGGAGATGGGTGATGGGGTTCGAGATAAGTCGGAAAATTTGTTATCAATAGTTTTAGGAGGAAGTCAGTCTCTCTGTCAGAAATTGTCTCTAAAAGTAGAGTTCTATAAATGTGAACCAAAATATTAACACCTCTTCTACAGTGAGTTTTTTTCTGTATTACAGATCAGTTTTGATACCAAAAAGGTCATCAGTACATGTCTGCACTCACTACCTGGTATTTCTTCCGACTCACGACTTCCTAACTACGAAAGGTGGACACCACAACCCCTTCTGAGAGTATTCAGGGAACCTATCATTCCTCTAGTTTAGTCAGTTAGGATTTCCTTTAGTTGGGATTTATAAGTAACCTTCCTGACTACGACTTCGTGTTCGAGGTTATGAAACCGGTCGACCACGTTTCTCGGTTAAGTAAACTTTTCTGGGACTACGACCCTTTCTGACTCCCGTCCTCCTCTTCCCCCACTGTCTCTTACTCTACCAACCTACTGTAGTAGTTGAGTTACCTGTACTCAAATTCGTTTGAGACCCTCTACCACTTCCTGTCCCTTCGAACCGTACGACATCAGGTACCCCAACGTTTCTGTGTTGACTCGCTGACTTGTTGTCGTTGTTAAATACAAAAATATATTCGTGAATAAATAATTGTGTAGTTTTATAAAATAGTTGTAGGGTTTTCTCCAAGTTGAATCTTTATTCTCATGATCGAAACTCAACTGACCATCGATATCTGTAGTAACAACATTTTGGTCTGACTGACCGACTGGAACACCTGATCAACCATCTTTCCGGGTCACCGGTTCTCGTGTCTAGACTCCATTCTTTCGGGACCAGTCTCAGGAGTGAGAGTGTGAATGAATTACTAGAACCCGTACAATTTCAACGGTGTACGGTCTTCAAGGAGTGACATTTTATTAACAAAAATGGAGGGTACTATAACCTTTCTAATTTACTCTACTATACATGTTTCATAAATCCTGTTAGTGATTATGCTGTTAAGGACTGTGTGTCATTTGAGAGTTTGTGAAAGTCAAGATTTTGAAGGTTGACATATATTAGTTAGGTCTTGATGTATGTCAAGGTATTTTCTAGTAAAAATATTATAAGACTTATTGAGAGAATTAATAATGGACCCTTACACCCGGTCAAGAAAGTGAAGGGAATCGGAACCGTAGGAGTACTCATTTTGTTCGTATTGTATCAAAGTTCCCGAGGAACACTACAACTTTACTTTGTCACTTATATATTTCGGGTTTTACTCATATTCCCCGGTAAGAGTAACAATATGGGGTCTGAGACCTGATCCTTCTTGTACACTACCACCATTCCTTTATTACACCCCAGATTTAAAGGTGTTATCATCCTCTGTTCCTAAGTCAGGGACCCAGTCCTTTTAGGTGACCTCTTCTCTTACCGATGGGAGAGGTAATAAGAACGGACCTCTTAGGGTACCTGTCTACTCGGTCTCCCCAATATCAGGTGCCTCAGTGACTTCTCAACTTGTGTTGAGTCGTTGATTTCTTGTTTTTGTACGAATCATTAGGAAGTGTCCCTTGGACCTTGGACCTACACCCCTTCGTAAAAAAAGAGGAATTTTTAATTGTCTTTTTACCGTACTAATCGAATTTGAAACCTCAATTTATTTAAACTCAGTTTAGACCAAGACAGTGTATGATCCATTTACCTACCTTAGTTCGTTTAATAAAGAGATTCGGAGTCGAATTAATAGACATTTACCTTTTTATTGTTATAGACGAAGTACTATGACAAACTCTTTTTTTCTCCTTATTACAAATTTTCCATAAATCGTCTCATAGATCTTCTAACATACACGGTTTATTTACCATCATTGACAACAATTTTTTTTTTCTAATTAAAATGAAATTTCCTTTATAAGACACCGTCAATGTCAAACCCTGAAAAAAGACGAGGATGAATGTTGAGAGTGACGAGTATAAGTGAAATGGTAATATAACCACTAAAATCTTTCATTCAAAAGTGACCACTGGGTACAAATGTAATTTTGTTATATACGACTTAGGACTCAAGTGCAGACTTGAAGGAACCTTAATCTCTACTCTTCCATAGTGATGGTAAAATTTATACTAATTACCGACAATAGAACGAAAGGAAAATTCTGTTCCCGTTTTACAAAAATGATATACGTTTTTGTAAGGACACCTGTTAAACAAGTAGTGACAAATACTGGACGTCAAAAGAAAGTTTAGTTCGTTAATCTAAAATGTGTTTGAAGGTATTTTATCGTCGTTTTTACTGAAGGAGAGGTATAAATCGTAAAAAAATTCCAAAGGGTCTAGATTGTGGGAGGTTAATTATAAATAGAAGAAGGAGGGTCGTAGTCACTGATACGACGGATTCCCTTCGGGGTACGGTGGATTCCGTGTACTCCAATCATTATTCTAACCCAACCTATTTTATTATGCAACGTAATATTTCTTACTTGTAGAGTAGGTTCACTTTATACGATCCTCTTATTTCTTCGATCCTCTGTTGGTTAACATTATTATACTTTGTCCGTTGTTCAGTAAGAAAGAGTTACGTTGATCTACATGGTTGACGGTATCCATGAAAGATGAATGTAATCATAATGGAGTCCCCTATATAACAAAAGGATATTTTCAGTCGGTTCGACTTGTCGAATTGATTCTATAAAGAGATATAATCAAAGGTTCATGTCTTTCATATAAACATTTATTTTGTATGTAATAAGTAACGACGGACCTACAATAATTAGGAACGACGAGTCTTTGACTTTAGCGATATTTCCTGAAGAAAATATCCCTTTGTTTCTTTAGACGAACAATTGGATCGAAACTCATAGTGTATTCGTATGGTACATAAAGGGGCAAATAATACTCACAGGTTCACGACAGTTCGGTATGATAGGTGTGACCTCCGGTTCAAAGAAGGTGATTATAGTTCTTCGGATTTTAAGGTAGAAATTTTATTTAAATCCAGAATTTTCTCAAAGTCTCCTTTCCTTTTATGACTTCTCATACAGATGCCAATTTCTATCTTCTCATCAGATCCTGAATGTACGGTGTGTTCTCTTGTTTACCTTGATCATTTTCAAGACTGTCCGTTTCCCATAATAGGCTGACACGATCCTTGAAACCTTCGTTATAGTTTTTACATAATTTCCTTTGTTTCTCTCTGGCACACCCTAAAATCGTGTCCACCCTCCCTGTACTTCATTCTGTGACGTTCTTTTCTCTTTTATTTTTATAAGTAATACATAAAGTGTCCATTTGGGTTTTTATAACTCATAGATTAACATACTCCAACAATTTTAAAAAAAAAAATTGCCTTCTTCGACTTCTAATATCATTTCAGAGATTGAAACTGAACACTGGTTTATACCACTCCAGTTCTTAGTTTTATTATTGGTCCCTTTCTTTTCAAACCATACCTCGTTTCCGATCCAACCCAACCTTATTAAGTGTCTCATAGTAGCATGTCTATATAGGTTATTGATCGATTTTCATATCCACACTAAGAATCCGTTCTTCAGTTCCTGTGACCCGTTTCCTTTGTCTTTTATCTAGGTTCTCTTCTTAGTCGTTTTGTGTGTTGAGTCCCTTATTGGTTCTTTCTCCTCACGGCATATACTGTTCCCTGTCCCTTCAAAGTTCCTCTTTCATAAATGTCACGGACTCAATCGATACCATAGTCCTTCGTAAGTGTGACACCGGTGACATAAATCGTGGTTCTTCCATACCCTTGAAAAAGTTCTTCAAAGACAGGTCATAACTTGTATCTTCAGACTAAAGTGATTTGATTCCTTCATACAATTCCTTGACTTCTCTTGAGTCCGATGAGAAAAGACCTACAAACTTTTATTTCTCTTTTACACGGTTAAGTCGAGATTCGAGACAGTGATGAGTTATCTTTTCCCCTCTTTTGTCTCCTTAATTCCCACTAAGATATCAGGGATTTAAACTAACTACCCATCACTATATTTCTAGGTCATTAGAGTCGACGTGTCAGGTCATGTCATCGGAACTCGGAGGTACTTCGATGGTTTGTGTCCTTTTCCTCAATCAGGGTTCAACTCTACACGAGAACCTTTCGGTGTGGTCTAAATACTGAATCGTAGAGTTTGTACCGTTTTATAGAGTAATTATCAAATTATAATTAATGTACACCTTTATTAATAATTTTAATTAAAGTGGATAGAGAAAAATCAAACCGTTACATGGTTCATCTGTTAAATTTTAATGTATATACTGAGTGTAACATAAAAATAATGCGTAGAGACTAGATCTCTTATTTATGACTTTAACCTTATTCTTATCCTTAGTTTTTCCAAGACAACTTTGGTCGGGAAGATAAAGTGAAATCCCATTTTCAAATACTATACCAGTGGGTCCTGTTACAGTACTGTTACATTGAATTCTTTGAATCCAAGATCGACTACTCCACCGAATGAGACCAAGAGACCGACGACGACGACTCAGTGACGTCAGCACAGGTTGAGACACGCTGGGGTATCTGCCGTCGGGTGGTCCGAGGCGGTAGGGACCCTAAGAGGTCCGTTCTTGTGACCTCACCCAACGGTAAAGGAAGAGACCAAGAGACCGATCAGTCTTCGTTTTGAGTTTGATCTTGAGTGGGTACTCATAATGAAGATAATAAGGTAGAGAACTTTACAGTCACTTTTAAAATTTTCAAACTTAAAATTTTTTCCATTGTCGTCGAACCGACATTATATCTAGGGTAAGATACGGTGTAGATTATTTTAGTGAAAGTTGTTTTTTGTGTTGGAGCTTTGTAATTTTGATGCTGGAGTCATTTTTTGTCATTCATAGGATACAAGTGGTAAGTTAGGTATAACCTTGATTAGAAAATTCCATGGGTACGATCCAAAACGAAAATAAACCCCGTATATACGTGAGACTTAAATAAAGTTGTATTAAGATGTAATCAAAATTTCTGTCATAGTAAGTAAGTTCATATACAGAGAATTTTTTATCCAAATTCTTTTTTAAACTTTTTCGAGTTTATTAAATGAAGAGTTAAGGACATAACAACAGACGGTAAGTACTCACCATTGAGTCATTTTGTCGTCCCCAAAAATCACGTTATGAGTACTCTTCAATTTTTAATGATACAAGTTTCGTATCGATGTCATATATTATATGATATAAAGTTTAAGAATGTCTTAAATTTCAGGTTGAAACAGGTTACTTTGGGATTTTCAAGTAAATTAGAGATACAATGTCCAATCGGTGTCAAAGTGGTTATTAATATTGGTTGGTTTTTAGAGACCAATATTAAAGAAGTTATAAGGTTCGAGGATATTTAGACAAATATAGAGGGTAATTTTTACCCATGTTAACATAACAATTACTGGACAAGAAAATCTCGATTAAAAGGTATTCTTTGACTTTTTTATTTGAATGACGAAAGTTGTCATGTATCATGATTTAAAACACTTTATCAAATTATTCGATAATTGACGGTTTTACTACTGTCGATAAAAGTAACATCTCAATGACGAGGTTTTGCGTCACGACTTTTTACTTCTCATAAACTAACCCGTCGTACAAATAGAGTATAACATATATGTGTGGGACATAAATAAAATTGTTTCTTTTGATGATAACCAAAAGTTTTTACTGTACTAACTCTCTTTATTTCTTACGGTCGAAGGTGGAGAACAGATACACGACGAGAGAGTAACGTGGTCCGACTATTTTCCGACTACGTTTAGATCGATTACATCAGTCCGTACGTGTATGGTTAACCCGAAAGGTTTCCCCGGAAAAGGTATAACTAGGTGTACAAACGTAAAGAAACGAACGACAAACACTGGGGAGGAGTGTATTGACCTTAATCACACGAGTAGATAAAGTTTCTAAGGTCTAAGGACATACCGTCGGACAGGTGGCCGAGGTCTGTAGTGTAAATTTTGTCTCGAAGTCGTGTAGGAATTTTCTAAAAAGGTCAAAGGGGACGAACATGACCGGAAAGTCGAATGATGTGTCTCCTCTACGGTCCACAGGGTGACAGTAGATGAGGACCTTTGGCATTAGGTCGTACCACGATGTCTCCCAGGGACGAGGAAGTCTCGTGTCAGTGTACGGTTGGGTTACGTGGCATTCTCTTTGAACGTCAAGTACGACTCCTTTCACGTATTCATAGACACTAAGTGAGGCATAGTTATAAGTTATTTTGAAAATGACGTTCGTTGTACCATGTCCGGAAGTCAAACCATATCTCAGATATAAGATGACATTTCCTAAAAATAAAGGAATTGAGAGTTTCATAGTGATTCTATTTCAGTTTTTTAAGTTCTTACCAGAAGGTAAAATTTGATGTCTCGATCACTTTTGGATCAGTACAAATCCTGAAGACTATATCGAATTGTGTACTAAATCTGTAACAATATAAGGATACTCCACTTCGAAACTGTAGAACAAGTTGTTTGGATGAATTGGTGAAGAGAGTGTATCGATAAGTAAGAGCGGAGTTTTAAGAATGTGTACGGTGGAGGAGGGGTACGGAGTTTTAACAATGTGTACGGTAGAGACTTTGAGAAAACGAAGAGACCAGTTCGTAATTGGTGAGGTAGAAATTTTAGTCCAAAGTTTAAGTGTGGATGAAAAGAAAGTTACGGAGAGGGAAGTGATTGAGTAATAAAAGTCATAGGGTAGTTATCGTCAAGGAAACCTCTTCCGTTACCCAGGGGTGAGGTCATGAGAACGGACCTCTCAGGGTACCTGACTCCTCGGACCACCCGACATCAGGTACCCCAACGCCTCTCAGTCTGTGTTGACTCACTGAAGTGAAAGTGAAAAGTGAAAGTACGTGACCTCTTCCTTTACCGTTGGGTGAGGTCACAAGAACGGACCTCTTAGGGTCCCTGCCCCCTCGGACAACCCGACGGTAGATACCCCAGCGTGTCTCAGCCTGTGTTGACTTCGCTGTGTCGTCGTCGTCGTACTAAGATATTTGAGCGTATGTGGACCATAGAGACGACACCGATGAAATTAGTATTCTATGTATATCTATCCTTGATACAGACGGTAAAGACAACGTGGTGGACTGTAAAAGGTGTTCACTATACGATAATTTGGTCTATTAAAATTTTGGACATTTGGGAGTACACTTCACAAATGGTTAAAACTACTGTATTTATAAGGGTGGTACCGAGTAAAGTTCGTTGGTTGTATTTCAGTGACTTAGAACTCTATCCTTCTATACCCGTGAGACTGAGACCTTGGTCTTGTTTCGTAACAAGGTACGAGTGGTGTTGAGGACTCAACACGACTCGTATTAAATGACTTATAATTCAAAGGGGAAGACTATCCGGGTGGACGATGTAAAAACTGTTAAAAGTTTTTACAGAGAAAAGTTAAACCCGAGTAAGTTTTGTGTAGATAAAACACCTTAGTATTCAATGTACTTCCTTCTACGAACAGATAAAAGAAATGTCGACATTTTTACCGATCAAGACCCGGGTCTCATTTGTGAACTTTTTAATTAACGGTTTCCTTAATTAAGAGTTATTAAATTTATATTTGATACATTTTAGGTCATCCTCAGCGATATACGGAGGGTAGTATTTTATTTAAATTGGATGTACACTTTTATTTTATTAGTATGTCTTTTCTTGATAGTTCAATTTTCTATGGAATCTTTAATAGTCCACACTAGGGACGTAAAATAATTTTTCCTTTTGGAAAAGTGTCATCAATTAACTGTTCAATTAACTGTACGTCAGGGTGTCACGGTCTCCTTCGGATCTTGAGTCCAGAGAACCATAGACCAGGTTTAGAAGAAACTGATCCATTAGTAATTGACGGGGAACCCAATAATGGATAAACTCGATAATTGGATAACCCTTTGACGATTGTAAAACTTTTCGTCTGAAAAAGTGACATATAATTACAACTTTAGGTTGTGTCTTTTCGTAAACTATCTTATAGATTATTTCTTTTCGGTTTGATTGACATTCTGATAGTCACTGTTTCTGTCTAATATTAATATATCAAGACATATTTAGTTTACTGTAAAAGGAGTTGTATCGTAGTATCCTCGACTCTAATCGGGTCAAAGATGTAAGTATGGTAGAAATTTAAACCTTAGTAGATACTTGAATTAATAGAACCAATGATAATGGAGAATTGACTAGTAATCATATCTCCAGTATATTTTAATCAGGAATATAACTAAGGTTTTTAATGGTGGTTCTAGAAGGGAATTAAGTCTTCGTATTCTTCGAAATTTTTACCGGTTCTTAGATGGTAGAAATTTTCAAAATTAAATAAAAATATATACACATATATATTAATATGTATACAATGTATACAATAACCCTAGAGTCAATACCAGAATAATTTTTGCGGATTCATTTTTAATATTTATAACACATTTCTTTCTAAAAAGAAGGTTCTTAACATTATAAGCTATGACTTAAAGACACTTACTCAGTTCTTCCAACTATCAGAGATTTCAACAAAGATGATACTTTGTCTACTCATTTCGTCTTAGGTTCACATTTATTGGTCATTGTATATATCACTTTTAATGTCATAAAATTGTTCACTGTCTACAATGTATACGGAGAGTACTCTTTAGGAAATAGGTAAAGTAATAAACGATGGTAAAATTTTTAGGTGTTAATTTAATTTCACGATTTACACGATAAAGGAGGGACTGTTATTGGTTTTAGGGGTGGGAGAGGTAAGGATCTGGTCTTCACTTATAGCTTCTATTGACGTCGTCCACTTCAAGTAATCGGTTACAAGGGGATTGTGGATGCCGTCAAAAGACTAAAAAAAACCATACTAGAATAATGACAGATTAATAGGTATAACGAAAAGAAGGAAAAACAATTTGTCTTTAAGTGTCTTCGTCAAATTTGAAAGTAAGTCTTAGTAATTTATGTGGGGGGAGGAAGTGACTATTAACCGGAGAAATAATTGACTAAAGAGGGCAACTAAATAATGTATAGAAAAAGAAAAAAACGGTTTGAACATAGGTAAGACAATTATGTAAGAAATGGAAGAAAGTTGAGCTAATTGTGTGACAGTGACAATGGTTTCGAAAGGATAATAAAGAAGCCCAAGAATGACGAGAAACTTCTAGGAGATCATCTTATTACTTAAGAATTATTGGACCTTGTAAAACTACTAAGTATGAATTAATATATCATGTTAAATGCACTCTGTATGTTGATTGTGAATTTACAAAGGATAACACAACAGAATTATGAGATGTCATTGAAACGTCGTTAGGTTTATGTGTTTAGAAACGTTATACTGAATACTGGAGATTTTCGTGTCTCTCGGTATAATGTTAATAGTATAAGTATCGGTTTAGTTTGACTCAGTCGGAGACAGTCGTCAAAGGTATGTCAAAAATTATTTTACTTTATCTATGAACAACACGGAAGTCATTTATAATTACACTGGAGACTTATACTCATTTGGCCAGTGATCTAATACGTTCCTCATTGGAAAGTATTATTACCCAGTAACTCCGAAGAGAAATTACCTTTATTTGTTAACGGTTAAATTTTTTTTTTCCATAAAGACAAGAACCTTTCTTTACAAAAGGACTTGAGGTTTTGTGACTATTTCAAACCACCGACAGTGAAATTCGAGAGAGGGAAAGAATAGTCGGAGTCTGTGTAAAGGGTCGTTACGGTGGAGGAGAGTAGTTTTTGTCACGAAAACAAACAAAAACAAAAAAACATTTTCCCCCCCCTTTTTTTTTTTTGTCCTTTCATCGATAACTGGAATCTAGTTTATTCCACTATAACTTCAAGACTCTAAAGAAGGTGAAAAGGTCCTGAATTCGATACTTTACCTTATACCCTAGATCCTAGTAAAAAAAAGGATTCTTGTCCACGTTTCACGTATACTTCAGCTGTTTTCTCTACCTTCGTTGGTCTTGATCTAATTGGTCATCTCGGTTTTTGAGTTGTGGGTGCTATTTGCTGTTATCTCTTTCTTTATCTTCTACAGATATCGAAAGCATAAGACTTATTAAAATTTGTTTTTTTCTTAAAACGCGAGTAGGAGAACATTTTATGGACGGACGGTTGAAATCTAAAAAGCTAAAAATTAGTAAAGTTGACTTCAGTTAGAATTATTCGTATATAAGTAGACTGAAGAATCTGTTTTTTTGGGGACCACAAGTTTCAGGGGAATAGACAATATTTCACAGACAAATTACATAGATGTCTCGAAGAGTAGAAAATTTTTATAGAATAGTTAAACTGAGATCGAAGTTTTCAAACGTTGTATAAAAAGGTTACAAGACTCCCTAACTCTAAATACAGATCGAGAAAATTGTTAAAGTAGACCTAAGGATTTAGATAAAGTGTATTAAATGAAACTTACCTTCTGTAGAATTTCTAGTTGATCAGATATGGAGAATGAATCGTCCACGATTTTGAACTGGAATTCTCATCAATTCTTTTAGAGAGGGTCCAGTGAGTCGGTGAATGACTGACTTTTGTCGATTTTCCTTGTTATAAAAGACTTCGAATAAGAATATAGACCCCGAAGGGATCACCGAGTCAACCATTTCTTAAACGGACGTTAAGTCCTCTGGTACCGAGTTAGGGACCCAGTCCTTCTAGGGGACCTCTTCCTTTACCATTGGGTGAAGTCATAAGAACGGACCTTTTAAGGAATCTATCTTCTGTCTCTACGGACCACCCGATGTCAGAGACCCAAGTGCTCTCAGTCTATACTGAATCGTTGATTTGGTGGTGGTGAGAATATAAAAATACGTTTCGTTGAACGTCCATCTCCGAATGTCCAAACAAAATGTATTTTCTTTTATTAAAAAGTAATGAATCCGTTCACCAATAATTTTAAAAAGTTTATGAATCATTCTCAGAAGGTATTTTCAAGTAGAGAAATATGTAAGATTCCCATTATAACCCGAAGGGACCACCGAGTCTGCCATTTCGTATAATCTTGATAAACGTAGAAAGGAAACGATTTGTGTTAAAATATAACGGTCAGATTGTTTAATTTTGTTTACTTCCCCAAATTTCAATTTTATTGTCGGTAAATTTTAAATTTTTCGAGTCGTAGGAGGCCCTGACGTCAGGCGTTCAAGTCAACCCATGAGACAAACCTCAGAGGTTTCCGGGTTTAGTTCGACATCCGTTGAGACCCAAGAAGAGATCTCTGACGACATCTCAGGTAAGGTCTGAGTGATCGAACAACCGTTTTAAGTTAAGACACATACTGACCGGAAACCGTTCTCAAGTAAGAATCAAAGATCTCCATCGGACAAAAGAAGAAGAGTACCAGGAACTTAGAAGTTTCGGTCGTTTTCGCGTACTTCTCAAGGGTAAGGGACCGAGAGAGACTGAACAAGGTGACGTGAAAGGAGTGAAGGCGGAGACGGACGAAAATTTCTGAGTACACTGATGTAACCCGGGTGGACCTATTAGATCCGATCGAAGACGAGAATTCCTAAGGACTCTGTCGTAACTAACCTGAGTGGACTTATTGGATTCGATCGGAGGAGCGAAATTCCAGTTGACTTCCAGTTGGAATTAATGTTGGTGTTTCAGGGAAACGGTTATGTTCCATTGCATAGGTACCCGTGTTATAGAGTTGTATAAGGGACAGGATCCTTAATCCGTACCTTTGAACTCCCAGTTTTAAGACGGATGATATCGATCGTGGATAAAATAACTACATTGGAATTTCTTTACACTGAAAAAAAAATTTGTGTAGTATAACAAGTTTGAATTGTTGAGATTGTTTTTACATTTAAAAGTGGGAATTATAAATATGTAGGTAAAGGTCCTTACTGAGTCTAACCAGGACAAATCTACGTCACGTGTGGTCACTTGGTTAGTGGGTACCGGATCTATAAAGGATTGACTGGATAGTGGGTCAAGTATTAGGAGGGGGATCGACAGAGATTAAACGTGATTTGACTAGATCGAGAAGTCAATGTGATCAAAAACAGAGATCTTAGGGAAAGTTAAGAAAAGATGTAAGAGTAAGAGATTATTTGAGATAGAAAAGTAGTTAAAAATTATATAACTAATATTAATAAAATATGTAGTACAGGTTATTGAGGTTTTTGATCTTGTGGTACTCTCACAAAGATGACAAACGACAAAATATAAAAAATTCGAACCTGGACCGAACACTATGTGTACCATTAAAAAATATCTTACACTCCATGACAACGAAGACCGTTACTGTCTATCAATTTCACTTCCGTCTACTGGAATTTTAGTTCTAACTCAAATAGTCTCCGATGTAACATTAAAAACATTGAATATCAGATAAAGATCAAGAGGGATTGAGGATCCTGTATGGAAAACCCCTAAAGTTAAGTTTCAACTTTTGCGAAGTGGTCCCAGGACGTATGCGGACTTAAGATGAAACACCGAAGAATCGGGACACTTTGACGATTTTTAATACGGGTCGTAGAGGGTAGAATCGGACGTGACGAAGCGAAGAGTCGGAGTACCGTACTCGACAAATATTTCACTGTTTTTGGGTTCTACTCTTCACCGCGATTTATGTCCCGAGTGGAGTCACACAACGAGAAGTGAGACCCTAGAAAGGAGGAACCATCATGATATTACGGAAATATATAAGAAAAATTGTCATAAAAGAGTACAAAAGTTTTACCCGGAATCAAACTTTATTTGATTCTTTAGTCTATGACTAACTAGAGTCACCAGAGACAAATATACACGTACGTATAGAATAACTAAGGTTTTCATAGTTTCTACCCAACTGTATGTATACCCTATCAATTAAAAACACATAATATAAAAGACGAACTTTCGAGTTGATAAATGAAGAATTTAAAAATTCAATAAGGAGACAATCTTAATAATAAATTTCGAATAGAAGTTTTACGGAGAGGAAGTGTCAAGCAGACTGTGGAATGTATATTGTTTGTTGTTCGTAAATCCTCACAGAAAAGACATTTACGACAGGACGTGAAAAAAAAAAATTCATCCCATTGTCACAGGAGTCTCTGACCCAAAAAAAGGTGTTATTTTTATTTTTCAATGTTTGTATTCATGGTGATAAAGTACCTGACGACGGATATATTGAAGTAAGAAACTGTTGAAGATCAGTAGAGAGTCTCCTATATTCTAAATACTTTTCCCAACTCGTCTCCGATACCTATCGAGGATATCAATGTAATGGTATTTTATAGTTATTAAGTTTTAACTTTAAATACTAGTGACTTTGTAGAGATTCGATATTAAACAGAGTTGATTCTTTTACAAAATAACGTATTAATTTACATATTTTTAACACTTCCGTTAAATAGGACGAGTTCTTTCCTTTAACGAAAATTCCTGGTGGAATTCCAATGGTTGAAAGATAGATATACGGAGATTTGTCATAAATATTTTAGTTAAATTAGATCTAGTTTATTATCGTTTATTTTGAATGTGATAGAGTAAAAAATTCATAGTAAACATTTATATGAATCATTACTTATGTTTAATAATACCCATTAACTTTCACGATTTTGGATTTAGAGAATGGTTTTATTTAATGTCGGGTTGTGAAGTGAGAGAGCGTAAAACTTATGGTCAATTAATTTTTGTTACTTGTTTTCGGATCCGTGAAGGAGGGTGGATATCTTGGAAAGAGAATTTCAGTACAAGAAAGATCTAAACACAAGGACTTTACGTGTTATAATTGATGTTTGATTTTTTTTTTTTTTTTTTTTTAACGAGAGTTGGTTTTTTTAATCCTTATTCATGTTACCTATCTGATCTATTCATAAGTGTTAATATAGGAGGGTCGAGTTGTCTAATTTACCGAAAATTATGTTAATATTCAGTAATAAGTCATAATAGTAACGGGACCCGTAAACAATGTTTTGTACTTAAAGGTACAAAATCGTCTGACGTCAATTAAAGGTTACCACCCAGTTCCCTGGAAATTTCTAAATGCTCGTGAGTTCTGTTTTTCCTTGATCGTGGAAAGAAAAAAAGGGGTTTCCGAGATAAGATAAAGTAGATAAAGGGACCGAGTGTAGAAGTATTGAGAAACGTATAAATGACGATGTCTACATCGGTAGTGTCTTTTACCGTTAATCGAATCGTATAACGTTTGGTCGACAGTTTTAACATACGTCTAAGATACAAATATTATTTCATAATAACGATAATTACTTCTCTGATGTAAAGTTCTTTGTCACATAGTCTTTAAAGTACCCTATTAGGTTAACTACATCTCTACGTTCCCGAACACACTGAAGAAACGATTCTTACTCATTCCTAGGAGTTGGTTTGGTAATGATATATGTCTACGAAATGTAAAACTGTCAGTTCTTGTGACCCAAACTACCCTTCGGGAAGTTTGGAAGTAAGAAGGTAAATGGTCAGTCGAAATACTAGAATTTGTTCAATGAATCGGAGAAACATGGAGTCACAAGAGTGGATATTTACCCTTATTGGTGTATGGATGAAATGATCCCAAATAAAATTACTCCTAATTTATTTTTACTTATATCTTAAGTCGGAACCCTGACCCTTTACTATTTGTTAGTTATTTATAATCTTAACAACACTTCGTGTATTTTCTCTACAAGTTAATAATCATTTTATATTTAGTTTGGATGTTACCCTATAATGCAGTGTGACTAGTCTTACCGATAGTTGTTTTGAAGATGTTTGTTATTTACGACCCCTCCCACACCTCTTTTCCCTTGGGAGGATATTACAACTACCCTTACATTTGACTACGTGGGTGATACCTTTTGTTATACCTCCAATGAATTCTTTGATTTTTATCTCGATGGTATACTATGTTGATTCTAGTACCGTAGACCAGGGTAGTGAAGTACCGTTTATCTACCCCTTTGTCACGTTTGCTACCGACTGAAATAAAAAGAACCGAGGTTTTAGTGACGTCTACCACTGACATCGGTACTTTAATTTTCTGTAAATGAGGAACCTTCCTTTCAATACTGGTTTGATCTATCGTATAACTTTTCGTCTCTGTAATGAAACAGTTGTTTCCAGGTAGATCAGTTCCGATACCAAAAAGGTCACCAGTACATACCTGTACTCTCAACTTGATATTTCTTTCGACTCACGGCTTCTTAACTACGAAACTTGTCGCCACGACCTCTTCTGAGAACTCTCAGGGAACCTGACGTTCCTCTAGGTTGGTCAGGTAGGATTTCCTCTAGTCAGGACCCACAAGTAACCTTCCTGACTACGACTTCGACTTTGAGGTTATGAAACCGGTGGATTACGTTTCTCAACTGAGTGACCTTTTCTGGGACTACGACCCTTTCTAACTCCCGTCTTTCTCTTTTCCTGTTGTCTCCTACTTTACCAACCTACCATAGTGGTTGAGCTACCTATACCCAAACGTATCTGAGGCCCTCAACCACTACCTGTCCCTCTGGGCCGTACGGCGTCAAGTACCCCAGAGTTTCTCAACCTCTACTGACTCGCTGACTTGACTTGACTATTATGTCGTTAGGGTGAGGACCTGTATGTAGGTCTTTTCTATTTTTAAGATTAAGTTTTTCTATTGTACGTAGGGTTTCAAGTGTCGTCATGATAAATGTTATTGGTTCTGTACCTTCGTTAGGTTTACGGGTAGTTCTCTACTAACTACTCTATATATAATTATATATTACATTCCATACATGTGTGTTACCTTAAAATGAATTGGTATTTTTTCGTACTTTATAACGGTAAATGTCGTTGTATTTACCTGGATCTTTTATAGTATACTTCACTTCATTCAGCCTCTTTCTGTTTATATACTATAGTGAAAGTACGCCTTAGATTTTTATTATGTTTACTTAGGTATGTGTTTTGTCTTTGTCTGAATGTCTCTGTGTTTTGTTTGAATACCAATGGTTTCACCCCTTTTCTCCATTTTTTCTTATTTAATCCTTGAATCCTAGTTGTCTATGTTTGACGATATATATTTTATCTATTCGTTTTATTTTACATAACATATGGTGTTCCTTGATATAAGTCATAGAACATTATCGGATATCACCTTTTATTATACTTTTTTATATATATACATTGACTAGTAACACGATATGTGACCTTTGATTGCAACATTTAGTTGATGTGAAGTTATTTATTTATGAAAATTTTTTATTTCTCTGAAGTCAGGATGTTCTTTTTTTTTATTATTTGATATCACCCATGAAAAGAGAGAAACATTTAATGTACAGCAAAAAGGAAACAGAGACTTGGACTAGTAGGGTTGTGAGTGGTTGTGTCACAAATGGAGAGAAACCCTCAGATGACATGAAGTATCTTTGATGTAATCATAAAGAGGTGAAGTGTGAAATCCTAGAGTAGAATCAAGTGGGAATCTACTCTGTGGAATCTGTGGGAGGTCCTTTCGTCGTCCATGTTACCCTCTTCTAAAGCTGTCTCGCAAACAGGTGAATTCTCCGTTACACACAGTGTGTCCATTAAAGTTTACAAGATGATCGATGTAATCTTTTTCCTTTTTCTTTGTCCACTTTAATTAAAATTATTATGTAAAGTAAACTAACTTATATAGGTTTTATACAGAAAGGTAACCAAGTCACGATTTCTTGAGTGGACGGTTACGTCCACTATGTTCTCTGAGTCCAAGTTTGAGACTCAACCCTTCTAGGGGACCTCTTCCTTTACTGTTGGGTAAGGTTATAAGAACGAACCTTTTAAGGTACCTGTCTCCTCGGACCACCCGACGTCAGGTACCCCAACGTTTCTGAACCTGTACTGACTCGTGTGTTCGTGAACCATATGTTTTATGATAGTAAAATTGTTCGTCGTCATCGGTGTAATGCATTGTTCGTGTGTCATCGTCTTCATTTCTTCCGTCTCACAGTTTCTTGACTACAGAAATGACACCACGATCTCTTCTGAGGACTCTCAGGGAACCCGACGTTCCTCTAGGTTGGTCAGTTAGAATTCCCTTTAGTTGGGACTTATAAATAACCTTCCTGACTACGACTTTGACTTTGAGGTCACAAAACCAGTAGATTACGACTGAGTAACCTTTTCAAGGACTACGACCCTTTCTGACTCCTGTCTTCCTCTTCTCCCACAGTCTCCTACTCTACCTCCCGTAGTGGTTGCGTTATCTGTACTTGAACCCATTTGAAACCCTCTACCACTCCCTCTCTCTCCGGACCACACAGCGTCAGGTACCCCACCGTCTCACCCTGTGAGGACCCGTTGACTTATTGTTTTCGGTGGACATTGACGAGTTATCGGTGTATACGTATGATATAGTTCGTTATGTCCAAAGTAACCTGGACATAAGTTTATGTCCAAGTTTACCTGGCCATACGTTTAAGACCGAGACGGTAAATGAACGATTTAGAATCAAAATAGTGAAATTGATACAGACGTTCTAAATCACATATGTCTTCATCTTTATATTACAAACGTATACTTTGTATATTACAATATTTGGTTTCAATGGATTTATTTTTCATGTAATTTTTTATTTATTTATTACAGGTGATGGGCGTTTTTATTATTGTTGATAAAGGACAATGACAATACTCTTTATTTTACCGTTGGGTTTCGTGAATCACATTACGGACTGTATGTCCTCACAAGTAATTTCCTCTTAAGCGAGTGGGAGCGGAAGATGACATCTTCACCTACGACCGAGTCACATCATATTAGACAGTGGATCGGAATCAAGGAAGGGAAGATTGGGATGATGTTTGACATCGAGAGGGGTCGACGTGTCCGGAGGAAGGAACGAAGGACCGTAGATTTCTTAATAGACACACCTGAATATCTCCGATACCCTAAAGAATCAGTCCTGTGTTTATACACCAAGGTTCTTGGACTTTTAGAGACACGGACTGTTAAAGGTAGAGGAGACTGGGACAGAATAGGTGGAAGGGTTGACAATGGTGACGACGTCGGAGGGGTTGTTGACGGTAGTTGTCGTGGTGGAGGAGTGATCTCTGTCCTGACTGGGAGTTTGTAAGTTTCCCTAGTAAGAGGTTTAATAGACCGGTCCTGGGAAGTTTTGACAGTTCGAATTTTTTCTACTTCTCACTGGTTCCTATACAGCGTCTAATCTTCTCTGATCTCTCTATTCTTTTTATTTTTGTTTTATATCCTAGGACCCATCCTCAAACCAGATCTTTCTCCTGTAATCACCCTTGTGATCACATTAAATTTATTCCAGACATCTAATCAATTGTCATAACATAATCACAGTTAAAGGGTCAGAGGTATTAATACGCTACCAACACATACTACAATTATAAACCTCCCGCATTCTTATTCCAAACTCTTCGATTACATATTGTACCACTACTGTCAATTATTTGACACAATATATTGACTTTAAGTGGTTGTCATCTTGAATTTACAAGAGAGTGAGAGAGAGATCGAATACGGGTTGGGGGAGGGACGGGGGGTGTGTGTTTTACATTTATCCACTACTCACTCAATTAATTGAGCTACTCCCTTTAAGAAAGTGTTACACATGTATATAGTCAAGTAGGGTCATATGTGAAATTTATAGAATGTTAAAACAGTTAAAATATAATTGTTTTAAATTTTTTTATTTATTCCCCTATACACCCCTGAGGGACATGATAAAAATGTTTGAAATTCAGCTATTATAGAGTTTTACTTTTCAACTTTGTGAGAATTTGTACTAATAAACTTTGAAATAATACTTCCTTTGAGACAGGGTTACCAAGACAATTAACTATATAGTAATATTTTATCACGATGAATACAATTCAGATACCGTCACTCCGGTAGTGTGTCCAATTACTTTTCAGTTAAGGCTCCATATCTTTTAGGTGGAATTAGTGGTGATAATCAGACGTTTAGGTGGTTCTCTCATACTACAGAGGACATATGTGAGTCATTGTGACTCCTGAGTTACTGTCGTTTATTACAAAACACACTACAATAATTTGTTTCTGTGGAAAGCTAAATTGTAATGACTTATTGCACGAATTTGTCAACGACGTGACGATGTCAGAAAATGCCTTTCTTTCACTGTCCTTTTCTCTTCCTTCTCTACGTTTCTTCGTATAAGGTTATACATGGGAAGGGGGTGGGTCTGGAAGGAACGTAATCCCTTATCTCAACCAGTTATTTGACTTACTTTATCTACCCTGTCAGACGAGACGATGTATGACAGAATGACATTGTACTTAATCAAGTATCCGTCGACGACTCTTTCTTACCTCTTTCTTCAGTCATATTTCGTCTTCGAAGTGACCAGGTGTAGACTAAAAGAGGGTTTTAGTAGTTACAGAGTAATGATAGTCAACTTCCGACTCATCTGATTTCCGTCGTTCGATTCTTCCTTAGTCATAATATGTAAGTTGAAAAAAGGATCTTTCGAATGACGTTCAAATTGGGTCTAGAATTTTGTTTTTTGAATGTTGTTTATTTTGTTGTGTTTTGTTACTCGACTTGTAGGTAGAGACCCTAGTCATGTAAAACATGTATCGAACGTTTAGAAAGAGAAGAACGTTTAAGACCATTATTATTGGGACCGGGAACTTTTGTATCTATCGGAGTTTGGAAGGAATATAGAAGAAGGTAGTTCGATAGAAGTGGAAATAACAAAATTCATTTAGGTTGTAAATGACGTCACAAATAAATAATCTTTGAAGTCTACAGAAAATTTATTACGATAACCTTAATAACACTAAAAGTAACCACAAGATCCAATACTTCTACGTATTCGGGATCATTAAATTCTTACTTAAACGGTTGGTGTCTCATAAGGTCTTTCCGTATATATTATAATATCATCTTTACGACGTAAAGGTGTATGAGACTTATGTATTTTACGACAGGTCCTTACTAAATTTTATATTCGATAGTGTGATGAAACAATGGTTTCTAATGAATACATAGTTATTTTACATATTAATTGTAGTTAAACAATAGAAACATAAAATATAAATCGGTATTTAAGTTTTAAATCAGTGCACAAAGACATAATCAGTGTGTAAAGAATATAACTGTCCTATAAGATTACATTCTTGTACACAGGTCTTTCGTAAAAACGAGTACTTTGATTTTTCTATGAAATTTGTCACAGAAAATAATCATAACGTAGTATGATTTGTTTATGTTCGGACCAACAAGTGGTTTTCTTTCGTTATCAATGACGAACTACTAATAAACAACAATTTATTATACTATGGTTAGTGATTCGTAAAAATGTACATTTATCGAGGATGATTGTTGTTCGTAATACTTTCTTTTAAACACAATAAACATGGATTGTTTCTATGTAGTGTATCAATTGAGTAAATTTTATGTCAAGTTAACTCCATCGGTAGTAAATCATATAGTTGGAGTTAAACTTATCTGACAAAAACTTTAATTAAATATATTATTCATGGTTAGTGAAATTATAAATGTATTTTCCTATTGTAAAAGAAAAAAAATATATATCAGATCCTATACGATCCCATGGCAAAACCTAGGTACGTCTGAACCTAAAATTCCTCGGAAAAAAAGAGGGGTTAATGGATAAGTTTAAGTAAACCAATTTCTGTCAGTCGTACAAAGAGTGTCTCTTTTATGTGGCGTGTTATCAGACGAATATTCCACTGGAGAAAGTGAACCCACCCATAGGAGAGGTAGTGCCTGATTCACTCCTACATTGGAACAGTTTGGTTTTCGTTTTCTTATTACTCGTGTGCTGTCCGATTGGGTCGTACCCTTCCAACAATTCCTCCAACGTCTTTGTCAAGGGACTTACTGTTTCATTTTCCTATGAGACTTCTCATCCAATTATAATTTCTTTCGTGAGTTCTTATACTCTTCGTAATTAGGGGTAGGAACCTACAGACGGTATATTTTGAGGTGAGTTTAAATAAAGTAATCAATGACTGGTCAAAATCAATTATACAAAAGTTTATTTAGAATCATCTTGTCCGAACTGACTCTGTGTAAATCTTTTATAGACAAAGGTGTTTCGTCATTGGTTTCTATTCATTTTCGTTCGTCTATTGCAAAATGAAAATGGTTAATATTTAATAGTGGGTTGTTATTTACTAATAAGATTAAGTTCTTAGTATGAATATTCAAGCTTCAGAAGTGGTTTGTCATCCTAAAATGATAGTAATTTTGTTTATTGTCATTGATGATGTAATTAACGAAGGGGTTACGTGATTGACTGTATTGTCCCTTAGTACAATTTTGTAAACATATTCATCGACTTTTCTCATCTTTAATCCGTTCAAGACAACGTCAAAAGAGTCACATTTAAATGAAAACTTTATTTGTTTGGAGATCAGAATTAGTAAGTTTGTATCCTTATAGTAACACAGTCAGTACATGTAAAACTGTAAGGAAAAGATGTGATTCTAATCTTACTTTAAGAACAAGGACTGGTCAGTATTATGAAATTGTCTCTTTGTCACGGTGGAAAACCAGGGTTTGTTTTCGGAGGTCAGATGGTAGAAGGTTTGAAGGAAAAAAGTCAATTTAGTGACTATGTATATATATTTACGGTGACTTAAAGTTCAGTGTGAATGTTACCAGATCTTTATAAAACATCGATGTGTCGATTATTTCATACTCTCATTGTATGTTCAACGAAGGTTTTATGTTATAAAGTTTTATTGAGTTTATGGTCTATGTGCATGAGATCTAGTAGTTATATTATTAAAGATTAGTTATAAAGTAGTTTGTGCAAAACGGTTTGGTTCATACAGTTAGTTCACTTTTTAAAATTCATAGTATCTTTTTTTATAAGAAAGTATCAGAACAATGTAAAGTTTTATCTAAAACTTTTTACATAATGTAAAATTTACTGGATAATTAAATCATTAACTGTTATACCATATTTGTCCCTTAATGATCGATTTAGTCTATTAATATTTAGTAGAATATATCCTTATATCATACAAAGACTAAATGAATGTGATTACTGTGTTACAGTGGTGCAACATGAAGTTTTAAGGAGTGAAAGGTTACCAAGTTTTCGTGGTGTAGTCTACTGACCGAGGGGGGTCCTAAGTTTCTTCCGATTTTTTATTCTTCTTTCTCTGTGTAGACAGTAAACATTAAAAGTTAGAAGTACCAAGGAACGTGAAGTATCGACATCACGTCATGTTATTTTGTAAAGATTATATCATCGAAAGTTATTTAACGACAAGATTTTATTGACGTTTACTACTCAAAAGTTTTTCCGAGTAGCCCTAAGAAGTGTCCATTGGTCTTTTTTTTTAATGGTTATGAGTAAAGTTTCCTTTTACACGATCTATCAGTTGAGAAATGATTTGGGGGAATTTCTTCGTACCTTTTAGAATTCTTCTTTATTTTCTTTTTTCACTTAGTTCGGAGGCGTATCTTATAAGTCTATCCTGGATTGAGGTATCATCCATGTAGACTAACGAGGTAAACCTCTCTTCTTTATTAGAGTTTGGTTGGTCCTTTTATGGTGTCATTTGTCATTTCTCTGGTCTTCATCGTTCACTACTTTATTAGAACCTTTTATACCCTTAAAGGGTAAAACTAGAGAAAAAAGATGTCTCTCGAACGTCCTTCCCAGGACCGAAGTCAGATTCGGATCATTCGTCGGAAGTGGGATCCTAAATCTATTCAGATCTACGGATTCCTGGTTACCCCGTCTGTGTCTCTTTCTAAAAGACATTCTCAAATAGACTACCAGTCCTTAGTAGATCCGTATTCTTTGACTAATTCCTTGGTATTTCGGTTGTGTAGATAGTGGACCTGTCCTGACGACTTTTTCAGTTACCTATAGTTCAGACTTTGAACTACCATCTTATTCTTTTTCCTCCTCTCGAAAAAGTGGTGACTGAGAGGTCCCAGAGACCCTTGCAGTAACCAGATTTTCTCGTTAACGACACAACCACCCCTTCCATGATCTGGTGTTGCCTCCGAGGGGTTTGAGTGTCTACCACCCAACTGTCGTTCTTGTCTGTCTCGGTGTCTTCGGTCCCGTCGTCGCTCCTTTTGTCATGTACGGGTCGTTGTCCGACGGGACCTCGTCATCACGGTGCCACTACAAAGTTAGTGAGTCGGCACAGACTGAGAACCCTGGGTACCTGACATTGGACGGTCAGAGACAGATGCCCTAAAGGGTCCGTTCTTGTAACTTTACCCATCGGTAAAGGAAGAGGTCCCCTAGAAGAGCTGTGTCCGTAGTTTGAGAACGTAACGTCCTCCTAAAAAACGTCTGACTGGGTGGTCTGTTCGGGATCGTCACTGTATGAGAAAAATTTCTAAGGACCTTAATGAACATCCAAAAGATTTTTCGTCCACACTTGTTTCCGCATCTTTACACACCCCCGATAATAATGATGAAATAAAAACTGAGGGGTCTAAAAAACACTGGTTTTTGAATAACCAATAGGAACCCCTAGAGTTTGTGAGAATATCGAAGACGTTGAGGAAATACACTATTACGGATTTGTAGAGATTGAAATCAAAACTTAAGGGACGATTAGGAGTGAACTGATAGACTGTATTTTAAGTTATGATAATTGACCTTAACAGTAGTAAGGGATCGTATTTTCAAAAGAGGGAAAGAATGTAGGATGAGTGATAAAGGGGTCTGTTGGTTGAAATTTAGAATGAATGGAAAAAAGAAGTACAGGTTGGTCAGTGGTTCGGTTTCCCTAAAAAAAAAAGTATTACAGAAAGTGAATTCTGGGTAAAACAGATAAGAGAGAAGACAGTAGTAGAAAGTTCGTGGTTAGTTGTATATTCGGAAGTGACAACAAATCAGCGGTCCAGTACAGGTTGAGAAAACATTGGGGTACCTGACATCAGGTGGTCTGAGGAGACAGGCACCCTAAAAGGTCCGTTCTTGTGACCTCACCCATCGATACGTGGATATGATTAGTCAACGAGTGGAGGTTGAGTTTTCACTTACTAAGATAAAGAAAGGTCGATATTCTAAAACTCTTTCAATGAATTGAAACAATATGAAGTTAAAGGAATGATCATTTTACCACTATAAATCATTGAAAAGAGATTAATCATTAATTTATTATTATTATAGGTTATGAGTGGTTCACGAATGGTACACGGTCTGTAACAAGATTCCCGAATTGTTTATAAATGAATGAACCACTCTAGTACGTAAATTTCACGAATCTTACCGAGAACTGGGGATCAATTCGGGAGTTATTGAAAATAATCACTACATTGATTTAGTGTTAAAATTAATCTCCATCAAAACATGGGAATGGGGTCCAAGAAGTAGGTCGAAATAGGGATTATTCTTTGTCTCGACGTCACCGTCCTGTTTAGGTTCCCCGTAACAACCCGGTACCACGATCCCTTACCTCGAAACCCTCAGTGAGTCAGTCCAATCCGATTTTCGGTCCGCAGGTATACACCAAATAAGAGAGAGTAGGTATAAAGAGTAAGTATAAAAGAGAAAGGAGGAGAGGAAGAGATAGGAAGTCAAGTGATAGAACGTTCGGGAAAGGGGAATAAAGAAACATAAAAAGGAGGAATGTATTGACTACACCATTTCCACCGGATCCCCCTTTCTTTGATGTTACTTTTCTTTTTAGATGAAGGGTGACGTGAAAGTGACCCAGGTAAAGAAAAGGAACGGTAGTCTCTTCACTTCTTGTTTTCACTAAATTAATAAAGGTTGACAAGAAGGAATCAGAGAAAACAACAAAAAGTTTTGAAACACTAATGTCGAGTATTATTTCTGTAAAATATGACATGGGTTTCATGTTTACGTGTATAGACTTGTTTTGTAGTGTTTTCTTATTAGTGGAAATGGTGTGTATGGGACTATAGTATTAAAGATAAGAGAGGATTAGGTACAAAAATTTTAGGACAGATATTAGTTAGTATAATTAAAGGGTAAGTGATAATAACTAAGACCACCACCACCAAATCAGCGATTCAGTAATAACTAAAACGTTGGATTATTAGTTAATATTGGGTGTCACGATTGTAGTATCTAAATCTACTAAGAAGAAATTGGTAATAGGATACTTTCAACGAAAACAGATCTTCAGATGGAAGTCCAGAAAGTAGAGACAAAATAAAAGAATCTTTTAGTGTACTTATAAGATCCACGTTTATGGTGGGTATCTGGATACTGAGAATTTACACGTCAGGGTTTGCTGAACGAGGAGAACATATTTGTTAGGTATGGTGAAGTATGATGTTGTGAGTCTTACGTCATTACGGTATAAATAAATAGACGGAGTGTTGGTTCGTTCTACATGAAAAATGAATAATAATACAGGGAATCAATTTAAATATGAGATGGGAGTTGACGTAAAGACTCTAAGATCTTGTACTAAGATTGACCAACAAGTCGTAGTTTAGAGTAGTTCGGTAAGGGGATGGATTTTAGGAAATATTATTCGAAGGGACTGATGGTCGTTCTGACAGAGGTTGTATTTTTAGTTGTGTGTGTACTGTATATCCTGGGATGGTTAGGGATGAATATAACAAGGATGTTCACTGTGAGTTAGTGTTCGTCATGAGGTACGTGTTCAATGAAGGAGTGTGAGGTTCTGTAGTATCACAAGAACAAGTCAACAATTCAGTGTAGGTTGAGAAACGTTAGGGTACCTGACGTCGTGTGGTCCGAAAGGACAGGAAGTGATAGAGGGTCTCAAACGAGTTTGAGTACAGGTATCTCAGTCACTACGGTAGGTTGGTAGAATAGGAGACAGTGGTGGAAGAGAAGGACAGAAGTTAGAAAGGGTCTAGTTCCAGAAGAAGTCACTCAGTCGAGAACCGTAGTCCACCGGTTTCATGACTTCGAAGTCTAAGTCGTACTCAGGAAAGTTACTTGTAAGTCCTAACTAAAAGGAAGCCTAACTGACCAAACTAGAGGAACGACGGGTTCCCTGAGAGTTCTCAGAAGAGATCGTGTGAAGTCAAGTCAGCGAGTCAACACAGGCTGAGAAAAGCTGGGGTACTTAGTGTCGTACGGTCCGGAGGGACAGGTAGTGGTTGAGGGTCTCAAGTGAGTTTGAGTCCAGGTAGCTCAGTCACTACGGTAGGTCGGTAGAGTAGGAGACAGCAAAGGAAGAGGAGGACGGGGGTTAGGGAGGGTTGTAGTCTCAGAAAGGGTTACTCAGTAGAGAAGCTTACTCCACCGGTTTGATAACCTCAAAGTGAAGTCGTAGTCAGGAAGGTTACTTATGGTTCCTGACTAGAGGAAATCTTACCTGACCAACCTAGAGGAACGTCAGGTTCCCTGAGAGTTCTCAGAAGAGGTTGTGGTGCCAAGTTTTCATAGTTAAGAATTCACGAGTCGAAAGAAGTGTCAGGTTGAGAGTGTAGGTATGTACTGGTGTCCTTTTTGGTATCGGAACTGATCTACCTGGAAACGACCGTTTCATTGTAGAGACGGAAAGTTATACGATAGATCCAACCAGTATTGAAAGGAAGGTTCCTCATTCGCAGAAAATTAAAGTACCGACGTTAGTGGTAGACGTCACTAAACCGTTCGTAGTTTAGAAGTTACGAGTTGGAAGAAACACCAGGTTGAGAATGTAGGTATGAACTGAGTACCTTTTTGGTGTCGAAACTGATATACCTGGAAGCAGTCGTTTCACTACAGTGATGAAAAATTGTACGACAGATCCAAATAGTATCGAAAGGAAAGTTCTTCGTTCACAGAATTAAAGTACCGACGTCAGTCGTAGACGTTACTAAAACCTCGGGTTCTTTTATTTTAAATGGTGACAAAGATGAAAGAGGGGTAGATAAACGGTACTTTACTACCCTCGTCTACGGTACTAGAATCAAAAAACTTACAACGTAACATCTGGTCGAAAAAAAGAGAGGAGAAAGTGGAAGTAGTTCTCCAAGAAATCAAGGAGAAGTGAAGGATGGTAATCTCACCATAGTAGACGTATAGACTCCGACAACTATAAAGAGGACTGTTAGAACTAAGGTCGAACACTAAGTGGGTCCGACCGTAAAACGTAGTACATGAGACTTATATTCAATTTATTCGTCCCACTGTTATATGTCGGGACTACATGATGAAGAAAGAGTTAAAACTTGGTCAGGGGACAAGGTACATTCCAAGATTGACAACGGAGAACTGGACGTATGTCCAAAGAGTCCTCTGTCCATTCCACCAGACCATAAAGGTAGAAAAATACTTAAAGGGTCAGACAACACTAGGTGTGTCAGTTTCCGAAAGTTACTTCGTTACTTCGTCTTCATCTAAAAAAAAAAATTAAGGAAAGGAAAAAGATACTAGGTTACTACAACCGTTAAACCAGAGACCAAAGAGACGGTAAAGATTTAGGTCAAACATGTAGACCTTCAAGAACCAGGTACATGACAACTTCGGATCGAACTTCCTAAAACTCGTAATGGAACTATCGTACATTTACTCATGTTAACATACCATCAAACTTACAAGAAACCTTAACAGAAAGAAACCTTAACCTTACTTTTGACTCAAAAAGGTCAGGACACCGGTGAGACTCAAAAGGTTTAAACGACTGTATGACTCACGTCACGAAATTATCATAGTAGAAAATCCTAAACTTTATTAAGTGACCTTAAGGTAGTGGAGGTGATCGAAACAAGTATCATTACGAAACTGAAACGTAAGACCGAGACCAACTCACAATGTCACTGATGTGGTAGTACCAAGAGGTCCAGAAATTCTGGAAAAAGTATATGAAGAAGACACATAAGAACGATGGAGAAGAATCATAGAAGACGAACAATCTAAAGAACGTTAAAGACAGGAAATAACACGGGTAGAAACAAGGGAACTAGAGAGGTTAAAAGAACTTCTCTAGAGGTCAGAAAGAGTAAGATAACAAAAGGAGTTAAAGAGACGTGACAAGTGAATTCCAAAAGAATCTAGAGGAACGATAAGAGACCTTGAGACGTAAGTCAACTCACATAGAAACAGAGGAAACAGAAGTCGAAGAGAAGAAAAGAGTCGATAAAAATTCCGGAGGAGTCTGTTGATGAAACGGAAGAACGTAAAGAAAAAGAAACCCCACCAAAACCAGTGACGGAGGAAATGTCACAATACTTGAAGGTAGGTATCAAGAGGTAGGTATCAAGGGTTCTGTATTATATACGTTTTAAAAACCGACTTTACAAAGGGAGAAAGGGGAAGGGTGGTAAATTGAGTGTGAAGTTTTTTTTTGTGAACTTAAGGTACTCCGTTAGAGGGTCCTTAAGAAAGTGTAGTGAGGAGTGGAGAGGAGGAGTAAGGGCAGAAGTCAGAGGTAATCTATTTGTTTACAGGGGTTCAAGGAGTAGTTTTGGACACTGAATGATAGTATCTCCAAAAATTTTGTAATTAAATAAATCGACGTAGTCCAGAATAAATACCGTACACCCTAGGAAAATCAAATTCGTACGTTCTATAAATCGACACCGAACCCTTGAGAACCAAGGGTTCTCAATATACCTAGATCAAGGGGGTCATCTACCCTAGATCGAGGGGCCGGTCCCTAGTTTGGACTCTGGGATGTAACCCTCGAGTCTCAGAAGTGGTGACCTGGTGATTTCTACGGGTTAATATCATCAAAATTCGTAAAAATATTACTAGACTAACAGAGAGAAAGGTTCTCATATTTTCGTAAAATTCTTCTCTAATGAAGAATTCAGACCCAAAAACTGTGGATCCGTTCATTCCTATAATTATGTAAATTACCTTTTTTTAAAAAAATTTATTTGATTACTTTAAAGGTTTCTGAAAGGTTTAATTATATGGGTTATTTCTCGGGGAAAAGGTAGAATCTGGGTCTTCGACTTCAAAGGAACTCCTTTAATCGTTTAATGTACGACCACGAAGTACCAATCCCTGTCTTATTAGAGATCTCTGAGTTTAAAACTGTGGAGGTAAGTAGAAAGCGGATGTCTTAGTTAGTAGGTGGTTGAAAAGATTACAATTAACAATCTTGGATTTCCATTACGGAACATTTGATGTCTACGTACGTCTCCTTTCCTTTTAGGGGTTTCGTTCGTACAGTTTAAGGTTCGTCATTTTATAATCTTAGTAGTCAGTTGTGGACCTTCTGGAACAAACTAAAATATTTTCTTTGTTATCAAAGAAAATAGAAACGAGAAGACGTGTTCCGATTTAATTAATAGAGGGTTAGACACGAGGGAATTGTTAAGTCCATTTGAAGTCCCTATCGGGAATTTTATAATATCCATAGACGGATATGTCTACTTAGAAAGTAAGTGAATTGACATTCAAAGAGTTAATGTCCTTGGTATAAAGTAAGTAAAAACATATACGGGTTGGGGTCTTGTCACCGACCTTTTATCATTCAGATATGAAAATTCAAATTTTCTAATTTTATTAAACTTTAGTATAAATTGATTCTACAAAGGATGGCTCACATGTAATACAATTGTCACATATGTAGAGAAAGTTTCTTTTGTGTGAGACCTACTCATTCGTATCATTCTTTGGAAAACACAACCCGGTTCATCCATTAAATTCGGAGTCCTTATTTTAACCTGTCATAGGTATTACTTTATTACGATTAGTCTTGTAGTGTTTAAAAAAAGAAATGTCAAGTAAATATTTATATTTGTTATGAATACTTATATTTATTGTAATAAGTATTTCTTTTTGAAAGAAATTAGCCCTTTGACAAGGATGTAGTGATATTTTTTGGGTGTCAACAAACATAAAGTTAATTTAAAGAAATATTTTTGTTTTTTTAAAATGAAGAACTCAAAAGATTTTTTGAAAAGTCTTCTTTTTATTACGAGATTGAAGTTTTACTTTTATAATATATTCTTTGCTTTCTTTGAAGTAAACCTACGACGTTAAAATCTTTTTAATCATTTTGGTACAATAAAGAATCTTTAAAATGTAGAACAAAAATGGGTGACACCCTTACCGTCAAACGAAGTCTGTCTTGTTCGTCAGGAAAGTTTGGTTTCTTCAATATACATACTTTAGATTTGATTTTCAGTATTTGAAACCCTTGAACTACATTGGTCTTTCAGATATAAAAGAACAGTACAAAAATTATGAAATTTAACATCTAAGGGTCTCTGATGTAGTTTTAATGTTGGTTGTCTTTTATTGTTTCAAAAGACTTCATTCTTTATCGTCTCTTATAAATTAAATCCTCCAAAAAATTAAATAAATATCAACTAAATGTTACAACACAATCAAAGATCATATGTTGTTTTACTAGGTCAACATATAAAAAATTTATAATAAAAGGTATATATACATTATCTTATATAAGTAAGACCAAAAAATATAATTATCTTATGACACGATATATTATCCTGTAACAATAAATAGATAAAATATATATCATCATATATAGACGATTAAGGTTTGAGGATTAAATAGGGAAGGACGCGAGGAGAAACCATTAGTATTCAAACAAAAGATGTAGACACCTGGAGAAAGACAAAACATGTATTCAAGTAAACATAGTATAAAATCTCAGGTGTATATTCACTGTAGTATAAGAGGAAGACTGAATGAAGTAAATTATACTATTAGAGGTCCAGGTAGGTACAACGAGATTTACAATAATAAAGTAAGAAAAAGGTAAGTAGAAAACTACCCGTGAATTCAATGAAGGTACAGAACCGATAACATTTATCACGATGACATTTGTGACCCCACGTACATAGAAAAGTTTAATCTCAAAAGAGGTTTATCGACGGGTCCTCACCCCCACGATCTAGTATATCATTGACATAAAAAGTAAGAAATTCCTTCGAGGTATTAACAAAGGTATCCCGGTCGTGGGTAAATATAAGGATGGTTGTTACGTCCTGGTGATGTAAAGCGGTATGGGAAAGGATACGTCCTCAAAGATGGACATAGAGTTTTACACACTAGCATAGTCTAGAAGGAGGGTCGTCACCTCTAAAGGTCATCATTCTCCCTTTTGTAGTGATCAGTGACCCTAAGGACTGGGTTTTTTTGTTTTTTTTTTTTTTCGTCGGCACGGAAAAAAAAGAATTTACTTCTTCTCTTAAAAGAAAAGAACGTAAGAGTGTGTTAGTTAATGATTCGAAAACAACACCTCGTGATCCTAATTTTTTGTTTTTTGAATCTAGTCAGAAAACCTGTACATGTGTGACGATATAAATTTTGTTGAATCTAGTCAGAAAACCTGTACGTCTGTGACGATATAAATTTTGTCTATTCGTTGCTCCTGGATGATATGTCGTGTCCCTTACGACGAGGTATAAGACATTATTGGATTTACCCTTTTCTTAAACTTTTTCTTATCTATGTACACATAGATATTGACCTTTTTTTTTTCTTTTTTTCGTTTGTTGAATCTGTTTAGAACACCTATCGGGAAGGAGATTTCTCTCTTTTGATACAAGTTTAGACCAAAGGTGAAGGAATGATCGGTCTGACACACACACACACAGACACACAGACACACAGACACACACACAGACACACACACACACACGCGCGTGCGCGTGTACACGTACGAGTCAGTGAACCAGTACAAGTCAAGAAACCTGCCATCGAGTGGTCCGAGGAAACAGGTACCTTAAAAGGTCCGATCTTATGACCTCACACTACGGTAAAGGAGGAGGTCCCCTAGAAGGGTTGGGTCCCTAGTTTAGGTGTAGAGGAAGTAGGGAACGTGACCGTCCACCTAAGAAATGGATGGACTCTTTGGGTGATCGGTCTAATAGACTGTGTCTAATGAATTGGAAAAAGTTTGGAGTAAAGGTGTAGTTACCAACGTCACGGTGGGTCGAGTATCCCAACAATACTCTCAATTTTCTCTCTATATCCTTTAAAGAATTGTCAAGTAAAGAATGGTCAGTTGTTCATGCTACTATTACTATTGATATCGTTGTTATCCTGTTTCCCTTTGTTTTAGTTCATGTTATAGGAAAGGTATTCTAAGTTCTGTTCTAGTTCGGAAACGAATAACGGATCTTACAAAAAGGAAAATTTATGACCGTAGAGAAGAATAACGAGAAGTGAAATAATACGAAGTGTCTATGACACAAAAGTGTTTAACTTCCAAACACAGTCAGGACCTAGTTCTTAGATGGTCACGATAAAAAGGTTGTTATATACGAGTGAAGTACAGAGACACAGTGTAAAACCATTAGGACCGTTGTAAAGCTTGAAAAAGTAAAAATACTATGAATGATACCACTAGATACTATTCATTAGAAAGTACAATAATATCAACAAACCTCCGTGGTGTTTGACGTGGGTACATTCTGTCGTTTAAATTAACTATTTACAGTAAACACTAAACTACCGAGATGGTTGATCGGTGACGGGATAAGACCGGAGGGATAAGGAACTCTATGTTATAACTTTAGTCCGGGTACTTATTGGAATGTTAGTGGAGACACAGGTTCACTTTCTTTCTTATCGTGTGTTTTCGATCTTTACTAATCCGAAGTACTCTTTTCGTACATCTTTCGGTTCTTTTTGACTTTCGATCCGGAGAATTCGGTCAATGGGATTCAGTCGGTTAACACTTACGTTTCCTTTACAATAACCGTCTTTAATTTCCACGATGTGACCACTTGTGTGTTTATAATTCTTTCACTTTATGGGAATAACGACTATAGCTCTTTCAAAATTCAGATCTTCTAGTTTGATCAGTACCGTAAGGGAAATCGGTTTCGGATTAAAGAAGTCAAAATACTTCTGACTCTCTCCACTTCTTTGACGTCTTCCCTTCAAACTTCGACCGTCTCAACAAAGTACTCCAATTTCCTTTCTTCGGTAGAGGGATTGTAGTCTCATGTTCCCCTACATAGTTCACAACTACATCTGCGACGTCGTTAAGTAGATCTGCTAGATCGATTCTAATAAGTACTACCACCGATGCGACTTGTCGTATAAAAGTTACATCTACTTTATCGGAATATAATCTTCTGCTACGGTAGGTCTTGAGAGTATCGATCTCTCTTCAGTTACAGACCGAAGTTTTGAAAATTTCCTGTCCGACTAGTCCCCGATTACGTCGACCTCTGATTCAACTTCGTCACGAGTGAATGGTAAGACTTTTAGTATCCCGGAAAATCTTAATACGATTTAGATGAGACGGACACGAGACATTTACCTAGTTTTTCCAGACTTAATGTCGTGTGGACAAATGTTGTACCAAAGGACTTATAAAATTCCAGACACCTTTGTATAATGAGTCCTTTTTTTATTTATTAAGGAAAGTTTTGTCATGACGAGTAACTGTTACGTGGACCAAGAGTTTTTCGAGACTACCGATACAACAACAAATCAGTGAGTCAGCACAGATTGAGAAAACGTTGGGGTAACTGACATCGGGAGGTCCGAGGAGACAGGTACCTTAAAAGGTCCGTTCTTATGACCTCACCCAATGGTATCGGAAGGGTTTCCCTAGAAGACATCGGGTCTCTAGTTTGGGCTCAGGGGACGTAACCGTCCGTATAAGAAATGATGACTCGGTGGTTCCTTCGGGAGACTACCTACATAATATGTTATTCTGATTACAAAAGTACGGACAATTGTGTTGTAGCTAAGACGTCAGGTATCTAGTTCTCATTTAAGTTGAAAGTTCAGAGTAATAAGTTCTTTATGTAAAAGTCTGGATTCTTATTTCTAGGAACCATGAAATTTTTTTGTGTGTGTGTATGTAAAACATTGAGATATCGGAATCGACAGTCGGAATCGGTGGTTTCAGTCACTAAAGAACCTACCTAGTCCCGTTTCAGTTAACTTTTGGATGAGATATCCCACGTGGTAAGATCTACGGTAATTTTTTGTAAACATTAAGTACCCTTCTCCAGTTTTATGGTTGTGATTGTCTTCAAACCCTCTTCCACTAAGGTCGGGAGGACCTACTGAAACTCCGTAAATTCTGAAGTCCCCTTATTCAGTAATGTCCTGCACCATCTTTTTCGTTTCCTTGATCTTAATCTTCATCTCAGATTTCTACACTGACTTAACGATGTTAGAGTACTTTGAGATTTCCTACTCGTCAAAGAGGAATGACTCGTTTCTTTCACCAAAGAACTCTACCTTAGATGAAGACCACTTCTACTACTCTTCTGACGACTTTACTGTTGTTCCTGAGTCTTATAATATGTTGGAGACAATTATTTCGAAACCATCCAAACTCTCCTGACTGAGGTTAAGACGTCTTCAAGATGACGATAGATTATTGTCGTGTTCGATGTCTCTATGAGAAGTACTTTCCTTCCCAGTTGGCTACGTCGTTTGAAGTAAAAACAGAGTAAAATTCTTTAAAGATGTCGGTAGGGTTGAATGTCGTTGGTGATGGGACTATTCAGTCGTCAGTCGTTGCTCTGTGTTGGACTGTGGTCGTCTTTCTAATACTTATCGATTTCCGAAGGGACCACTGAGTCTTCAATTTTACAGACGGACGTTACGCCCTCTGGACCCGAGCTAGGGACCCAACCTTTCTAGGGGACCTCTTCCTTTACCGTTGGGTGAGGTCATAAGAACGGACCTCTTAGGGTACCTGTCTCCTCGGACCATCCGATGTCAGGTGCAGCGTTTCTCATCCTGTGTTGACTCGCTGAAGTGAAAGTGAAAGTTTCCGAATCTTCGATTCATTACTTCATAAAAAATTAATTCATTACGAGGTCACTATTTCTTAGACGAACGGTCACTTTCTCTGTACCCAAACTAGGAAGTCAGCTCTTCTACGAGACCTCTTCTTTTACCGTTGGGTGAGGTCATAAGGACAGATCCTTTAGGGTGCCTGTCTCCTCAGATTGTCCGATATCAGGTACCCCGACGTTTCTCAGTCTGTGAATCGTTGACTTGTTGTTGTTGTTGTTTATGAAATAAAAATCTATATTACGATAACGTGAATCATCTGATGTTATGTTACATTTGCATTGACAATCTGCGTTACCCTTTGTTTGTTTTTTGTAGTACACTCAACGAAATGTGATAAGTGAAATAACTCCACCAGACTTTGGTTTGAAAGTTAAAGAGACTCCATACGGATCTGATTAGACCTTCAGAAGTCCGACTTTAAAAATGATGGTGACGTGTGGGGGGTCCGAAGGGAACACCGAGTCGACCGTTTCTTAGGCGGACGTCACGCCCTCTGGACTCAAACTAGGGACTCAACCCTTCTAGGGGACCTATTCCTTTACCGTTGGGTGAGGTCATGAGAACGGACCTCTTAAGATACCTGTCTCCTCGCCCTGTCCGACGTCAGGTTCTTAGCGTTTCTCAGCCTGTACACGCTGAAAGAAAGTGTGTGGGGTGATGATTTGAGAAACACGTCACAAATTAAAGTAGCTTCGTTTATTTCATTCGGATGAAAAAATCTAAAGTTAACAAGACGGAGTCCTTAATTGGGTCTTTTTTGCAGTTACACGTATTGATGACTTCTTCTTTTTATAGAAGAAGTCTGTGTAATACGAGTAATACAAAAGTTCAAAGTAAAAATTTTGTATATATGTATATATTTATTTCCACGTGTAATTTTTTAGATTCAAGAATCGAGACCAACTACTTTATGTTAAAAGAAAAGGAAAACCTTTTTAAAATTCAATGTACTTTTTTTCCAATGTACGAAACGAGACTGGATTCATGATGTAGTAAATGAGATTCTTTCTGGTATATTCAGTCGTCTAAAGTTGACTACAATCATTTAATACGATTTCGAACTTTGTCGTCCATAGTTTGGACGAAATCTTTGTTTATATTGTGTCTTCAACTCGAAATTACAAGAGGGACTAGTTTCTGCTACACCTTCCTAAAAATAAGGAGGATGTTTGTTTATAATAACAGTTCCATAGGATTTAAGAGTCGAACATAGATTCAAGTTTAGTATACTGTCAACCCCCTTTTAAATACAGAACTAAATCCCTTTATTTTGAGGGGATCTCTTAATTTGTCTCTGTACTATCTAAAGAGTGGAACATTCTAAATCGGTGTCGGCAGGTAGTCATGTACTGTAATAATGTCAAAGTTAAAAAAAGATATTTAAAGAATAAGTAAAAGAGAAAGTGAAAAATTAAAAAAATTTTTTTTCAGGTGTCGGTGTTAAGTGATTGCTATTAGATGGTTGTTTCGGGTCAAAATTGGAGTGAAGAAACCCTCGATATGACAGTTGGAAAAGTCTGGAGATATTTCTCGTGGTGGGTGAGACGAATATATATGTTAGATTTTACAAATTTATTTTAAAACACGAAAAGACTGAAGGGACTATCAAGTCAACCATTTTTTTTTTAGACGGACGTTAAGTTCTCTAGGGTCAAGTCCCAACCCTCTAAAGGGACCTCTTCCCTTACCGATGGGTGAGGTCATAAGACCGGACCTCTTACGGTACCTGACATATCACTACCCCAACGTTTCTCAGCCTGTACTGACTCGCTAAAAGTGAACACGAAAAGTTACTGTATCAGGGGTCAACGTCGGTACTTCTTGGTTGTCACCGGGAGTTTGAAGAAAACTTCTTGGTAATAAAATCTCTTTAATAACCCCACCCCCCACCCCCACCTCCTGATAATTTCATTCTCTTCTTTGACTATATCATGAGACGACATTTGAAAATTGTAACATCGTGATCGGTCCTTCGTTACTTCATGTCGTTTCTATTTACATATAAGACTAGTATTTTAATAATAATAATAATCTACGGTATTAAAACTTTCTTGTACATATTCTACCAGATTTTACGGTAGAAGGAAGACAATGATAAGTCCACAGAATGTCAAACGTAATATGTCGCCTTCACTCTTTATCTAAATTTCCTGATCTAGACTATCTCACAGACTACTTGATACCTACCTCCAAGTACTGTGACATGTCCTCTGTCCCTAGTTTTGTTAGGGGTTCTTTTTCTTTACGTTTTTTCGTTTTACCGACAGACTCTTCCGGAATGTTTATCGACACTTTTCTTTTTTTCACTTTTCGTTTCCTCTTTTCCTTTCTATATGGGTAAACTTACGTCTCAAGGTTTCTTATCGTTCCTCCCTATTTGTAGATAAGGACAAAATAACTGATACGGTTTCGGAAACTGGTGTACCTAGTGTTACTTGACACCTTTTCAGACTTTCTTTACCCTTATGATCTGGTGAACTGGACGGAGAACTCTTTAGACATACATCCAGTCCTTCGTTATCAATCTTGACCTGTACCTTGTTGTCTGACCAAGGTTTATTCTTTTCCTCATGTAGTTCGGACATATAACAGTGGGACGAATAAATTGAAGATACGTCTCATGTAGTACTCTTTACGACCCGACCTACTTCGTGTTCCACCTTAGTTCTAACGACCCTCTTTATAGTTATTGGAGTCTATACGTCTACTATGGTGAGAATACCGTCTTTCACTTCTTCTTGATTTCTACTTTCACTTTCTCCTCTTACTTTTTCAACCGAATTTCGAGTTGTAAGTCTTTTGATTCTAGTGTTGTAGACCAGGATAGTTAAGTACCGTTTATCTACCCCTTTGACCTTTGTCACCGACTGAAATAAACCCCCCCGAGGTTTTAGTGACGTCTACTACTGACGTCGGTACTTTAATTTTCTTCGAATGAGGAACCTTCCTTTCAATACTGGTTAGATCTCTCGTATAATCTTTCGTCTCTGTAATGAAACGGTTGTTTCCAGGTAGATCAGTTCCGATACCAAAAAGGTCATCAGTACATACCTACACTATCAACCTGTTATTTCTTCCGACTCGTGGTTTCTTAACTACGAAAACTTGACACCACAACCTCTTCTGAGAACTCTCAGGGAACCTGACGTTCCTCTAGGTTGGTCAGGTAGGATTTCCTCTACTGAGGACTCACAAGAAACCTTCCTGACTACGACTTCGACTTTGAGGTTAAGAAACCGGTGGACTACGCTTCTCGACTGAGTAAACTTTTCTGGGACTACGACCTATTCTGACTTCCGTCCTCCTCTTCCCCTGTTGTATCCTACTCTCCCGACCTGCCGTAGTGACTGAGTTACCTGTGCTCAAACCCATTTGAGGTCTTCAACGACAACCTGTCCCTCCGGAGCGCTCGACACCAGGTACCCCAGTACTTCTCAGCCTGTGTTGACTCGTTTACTGGACTTCTCTTGATAAACGTACCGAAGATCTCAATGGTCTAAACAGAATGATCCACACGTATTATTTTACCTTATACGACATGGGTTCAGACGTACTTCGAAATTCAATCTTTTCCCCGTAAAAAAAAAGTCCATTTTCCATGAATAATGGGTATCGGAAATTATGAACTGGGGGGATGTTACTGGTAGGTAGATTAAATTTTTAATAAGTTTGAAAACTGGAGTCTCGGGAATTGGACCGTTCCACTAATTTCGGATCTCAGTGTATATGTATGAGTCAATGTGAACTCATGATGTTCCTTCTTTAAGTTTAGTATTACGTAGAGTCCTTTAACTATAAATAATTTAGGATCAATGTAGACTGTGAAATAATCATTCATATCTTATTACCCGAGGAGTGTGGACGAGGTACAGGTTTCCAACGGGTGTCCTCGTAAACCACTGTTAGTCATTCAGGGTCTCTCTTTCGGGGGAAACATCTCAATAAAGTCTCGAGACCGGATCTGGTCAATGGTGTGGAACCGGTCTGTTAGGACCGTCGGAGCGAGACGAATGTACACATCTTAAGCATGTCCAAAGTGTACTCGACCTTGTCTCTATATAAAAGTATACAGGTTTAATTTTCTATTCTTTCCTACGGAAGCAATTCCTTCACTTCGATATTTTTAAATAAATACGAAAGAAAGTGAGCAAGTAAGGAAGTAGTGACTTTTTGAGTCTTAAGGTTAAGACGGTTCGTAACACAATCCGTTACCCTAAGGTATAGGAACTTTCGGGTCTGTACTTAGATTAGTGTAAAATAAGTCGAAAATTTTTTTATAGGTGAAATTTAACTCCACTTATAAAAGGAGTGGGAAAACTAAAAAGACGTATTTTAAAATAAGTGTATTTTTATTGAACGCAAAGACATCTATGATTTAAAGAGTTGAAAAGAAGTTTTTCGTTCGGAAATTTCTATATAATTATTTAAAAAATTACCTATGTATGTTAAAATTGAATGTTCATCTCACTCAACGATTAAAAAGTAAGAGGATCTGAAGTGAACATGAGAGATATATGTCTCTCACTATGTAATTACAAAATGTTTGTGAGGTCTGTGAGGGTATATAACGAACGTGTTTATTTTTAGAAATGATTGATAAGTTTTCCACTAAACAGTTTTATATAGATTCAGAAATTTCACCAGAATAGGAATCCGGACTTTTACAGTATAAATCTTTCAATAGGAGTCCCTTTATTAGTTTTTGTACATGTTCCTACGAGTAGAACGTACTAAATATTATCGAATTATGGATTCGGTTGGATTTATGTTTATTGTCTTTTGACTAATTTTATCATTAGTTCTGGTGTTACTCCATGGTAAAGTGTGGTCAGTCTTACCGACGTTAGGTTTTCAGATGTTCGTTATTTACGACCTCTCCTACACCTCTTTTCCCTTGGGAGAATGTGACAACCACCCTTACGTTAGATCATGTCGGTGATACCTTTTGTCACACCTATAAGGAATTTTTTAACGTTTATCTCGACGGAATACTGGGTCGTTAGGGTGAAGACCCGTATGTGTGGTTCCTTTGGTCTTAACTTTCTCTGTGTACATGGGGTTACAAGTAGCGTCGTGACAAATATTATCGGTCCTGTACCTTTGTTGGATCTACAGGTAGTCGTCTACTTACCTATTCTTTCGACACCATGTATATGTGTTACCTCATAATGAGTCGGTAATTTTTCTTATGTAAACTTAGTCAAGATTACTCTACCTACTTTGACCTCGGCTAATATGTCTCACTTCATTCGGTCTTTCTTTTTGTGGTTATGTCATATGACTGTGTATATATACCTTAAATCTTTCTGCCATTACTACTGGGACATACGCTCTGTCGTTTTCTCTGTGTCTACATATCTTACCTGAAAACCTGAGACTCCCTCTCCCTCTCCCACCCTACTAAACCCTCTTACCGTAACTTTGTACATATGATAGTACATTCTTTGCTTCACGGTCAGATACAAGCTATGTCCTATGTCCTACGAACCCCGACCACGTACCCCTACTAGGTCTCTCTACTATACCCCACCCTCCACCCTCCCCCTAAGTCCTAACCCTCGAACATATGTGGGCACCACCTAAGTACAGTTACATACCGTTTTGGTTATGTCATAACGTTTCATTTTATTTCATTTTTTTATTTTATTTTATCATTACCAATTTGGTAGTCCATATGCCAATGGCTTTCATTTTCACTTCAGTGAGAGAGCACAGGTTGAGAAACGCTGGAGTACCTGACATCTGATGGTCAGATGTGATCTATGATCTTAAAGAATTTTTAGTGTAACGTCTCTTTATAAATTTCTATAAACCTATACAAACCATTTTATTTAATCCACTTTTACACTATTTACTTTTTTTTATTTAACCACACTAGTTCAAATTTTTCCCTTCCTTCTTTTCTTTTCCTCCCTCCGTCCCTCCCTTCTTCCTTTTAGTGTCTTTTCCTATCCTCTTTAAATATTACCAAATCTTTACATTTGAATAAATTATATTTAAATAAATAAAATTAACCTCCAATTAATGAAATGTTATAACATAACCAAAACGGTATGTGGTTGTATTTAGGCGGTGTCCATATGTGTATAAGAGGTAGGACTTGGGGGGAGGGAGGAGGGAGGGACATGGTAGGGAGACCCAGCAGGATCACGTGGTCGGGGTTCCTAGGTAATAGTACGTAACTTGGACCTGACCGCTAAACAAAGTATATACTATAATATGTACAAAGTTACGGTAAGAGGGTTTAGTAGGATGGGAGAGGGAGAGGGAGTCTCAGGTTTTCTGACAAGATATGTAGACACAGAGAAAACGACAGAGCGTCTGTCCCAATAACAATGGTAGAAAGATTTAAGATATATATACACAATCATATGACATAACCACAAAAAGAAAGACTAAATGAAGTGAGACATATGATCCGAGGTCAAAGTAGGTGGAGTAATCTTGACTAAGTTTACATAAGAAAAATTACCGACTCATTATGAGGTAACAGATATACATGGTGTCGAAAGAATAGGTGAGTAGACGACTACCTGTAGATCCAACGAAGGTACAGGACCGATAATATTTGTCACGACTCTACTTGTAACCCCATGCACACAGAGAAAGTTAAGACCAAAGGAACCACACATACGGGTTGTCACCCTAACGACCCAGTATTCCGTCAAGATAAAGGTCAAAAAATTCCTTAGAGGTATGACAAGAGGTATCACCGACATGATCAAACGTAAGGGTGGTTGTCGCATTTTCCCAAGGGAAAAGAGGTGTGGGAGAGGTCGTAAATAACGAATATCTGAAAACCTAACGTCGTAAGACTGACCGCACTTTACCATGGAGTAACACCAAAACTAAACGTAAAGAGACTATTACTCACTATAACTCGTAGAAAAGTACACAATCAGTAGACATACAGAAGAAACCTCTTTACAGACAAATCAAGAAACCGGGTAAAAAACTAACATAGTAAATAAAAAGACCTTAAATCGCCGTCCTCAACGAACATATAAAAACTCTAATCAACAAACAATCAACGAAGTAAACGATACTGAAAGAGGGTAAGACTTCCGACAGAAAAGTGGAACGAATATCAAAGGAAACAACACGTCTTCGAAAATTCAAAGTAATCCAGGGTAAACAAATAAAAACGAAAATAAAGGTCATAAGACCCTCCACCCAGTATCTCCTAGGACGACACTAAATACAGTCTCTTACAAAACGGATACAAGAGGAGATCCTCAAAGTATCAAAGACCAGAATACAAATCTAGACATTAGGTGAAACTCAAATAAAAACACATACCACAATCTTTCACAAGATCAAAGTAAGAAAATGTTCACCAACTGGTCAAAAGGGTCCTGGTGAACAATTTCTCTAACGGAAATTAGGTAACATATAGGAACGGAGGAAACAGTTTCTATTCCACAGGTATCCACGTACCTAAATAGAGACCCGAAAGATAAAACAAGGTAACTAGACATAAAGACAGAAACACGGTCATGGCATCAGAGAACTCCTGACACCGACTCGGATTTCAGTCCGTCCAACTAAGGAGGTCAAGGTAAGAAGAAAGAGTTCTAAAGAACCCGATAAGCTTCAAAAAACATAAAGGTAAACAACATCGAGACACTTTTGATGGCAACCATCGAACTGTCCCTAACGTAACTTAGAGATCTAACGAAATGCATCATATGAGTAAAAGTGATATAACTAAGAAGACTAGGTACTTGTACCATATAAAGAGGTGGATAATCACAGGAGAAACTAAAGAAAGTGGTCACAAAATATCAAAAGATATATATCCAGAAATCAAAGAAATCCATCTATATAAGGATTCATAGAATAAGAAAAGCAACGTTACCACTTACCTTAAGAAAGGAATTAAAGCGAAAGATAAAAGAGTAATAATCACATATCCTTACGTCACCTAAAGACACACAACTAAAATATAGGACGTTGAAATGATATAAGTAACTAATCGAGATCATTAAAAGACCACCTCAGTAATCCCAAAAGATACATCTCCTAGTACAGTAGACGTTTGTCACTCTCAAAGTGAAGAAAAGATTAAACCTAAGGAAAATAAAGAAAAAGACGAGACTAACGACACCGGTTTTGAAGGTCTTGATACAACTTATCATCGTCACTTTCACCCGAGTAAACAGAACAAGGACTGAGATCCCCTTTACGAAAGTCAAAAAGTGGTAACTCCTATTACAAACGACACCCAAACAGTATATATCGAAAATAATACAACTTCATACGAGGAAGATAAGTACGAAAGACTTCTCAAAAATAGTATTTACCTACAGCTTAAAACAGTTTCCGCAAGAGACGTAGATAACTCTATTAGTATGCCGAAAATAAAAAGTTAAACAAATACACCACTTAATGTAACTAACTAAACGTCTATAACTTCTTAGGAACGTAGGGACTCTATTTCGGGTGAACCAGTACCACATACTAGAAAAATTACACAACAACCTAAGACTAACGATCTTAAAACATAAAACAATTCCTAAAAACGTAGATACAAGTAGTCACTATAACTGGACATCAAAAGAAAAAAACACCGTAGAAACAGTCCAAAACCATAATCCTATTGAGTATCTTACTCAAACCTTCAAATAGAAGGAGACGTTAAAAGACCTTCTCAAACTCCTCCTATCCACAATCGAGAAGAGCTTTAAAAACCATCTTAAGTCGACACTTCGGCAGACCTGGACCCGAAAACAAACGACCTTCTAAAGACTAATGTCAAAGTTAAAGGCACGAACACTACCCAGACAATTCTAAAAGATAAAGAAGGACCAAGTCTAAACCTTTCAACATGAAAGGATTCTTAAACAGGCAAAGAAGGTTCAACAGGTAAAATAACCGTATATTAACGAGTATCATCAGAGAATACTAGGAAACATAAAGACACAACAGACAACACTAGCGAGGTAAAAGTAAAGATTAAAATAACTAAACTAAAAAGAGAGAAACGAAGAACTACTCAGACCGATTACCAAACAGTTAAAATAAATAGGAAAGTTTCTTGGTCGAAAACCGAAACAACTAAAAACGATACCAGAGAAAACAAAGAAAACGTAAATAAAGACGGGATTAAAAATTCTAAAGAAAGGAAGATGATTGGGACCCCAAGAAGTAAAGAAGGAAAAGATCAACAAAATCCGTATCTCAATCCAANGATTACCAAACAGTTAAAATAAATAGGAAAGTTTCTTGGTCGAAAACCGAAACAACTAAAAACGATACCAGAGAAAACAAAGAAAACGTAAATAAAGACGGGATTAAAAATTCTAAAGAAAGGAAGATGATTGGGACCCCAAGAAGTAAAGAAGGAAAAGATCGACAAAATCCGTATCTCAATCCAATAAATAAACTCAAAAAAGAACAAAGAACTCCATACAGACATAACGATACTTGAAAGGGGAATGACGAAAATGTCACAGGGTGTCCAAAACCCAATACAAAAGTAAATGTAAGTAAAGATACGTATAAAACTAAAGAAAAAACTAAAGAAGACACTAAACAACCAATAAGTCGTCACACAACAAGTCGGAAGTACAAAACCTTAAAAATTATCGAAAAGAGGACATTGACTCTAAATTAGAATGACGTAACTCCAGTCTTTTCTACAAACCTCACTAAAGTTAAAAAAACTTAAATAGTTCCGATCTAAATACCGGGTCCTACACTAGATAGGACCTCTTCCAAGGTATACGTGAACTCTTTTTCCACTTTAAGTAACAAAACCCCACTTTACAGGATATCTATAGTTAATCCAGATTGACCAGATAACATAGTAAATTTCAAACACAAAGGAACAATTAAAAGACAAATCAATCTTTACGTTTGAAAATTCAGTATTCAGACCTGAATTTAGATACATTAGAAGTTGTCTAATTAGAGAGACGAGGAGAAAGAAGTAGATATTTTACCTAATCATTATCAAGGAAGTAGTGTCCTAAACGTCCGTAAATTTGATGAAATAAATTTCACTTATGTTATGATATTACGGACATTGTGTATCTAGTAAGTCATAAATTGATACTCAAAGTATGTTATTGTAGAATCTCATTGGTTAAAAACTTCCACCATATCTAATAAAAATAAAACACATAAAAAAATAAAAAAGGTTCAAAAGAAGTTAGTTTTACATTACGAAAATTTCCTTTTTATTTCGTTAATTGAAAAAATTTCCTTTTTTCTCGTAAACTAAGAATATGGGAGAATAATGTTTATGAAAACTTCAAAAGACAGAAGAATTGTTTAAGAAATCACAAATTCGTAGGGGAAATAAGTCTAGTGACATTGATTTGACGTTCCCATGTAAAACGTTTGAAAGACCAAGTTACTTTATTAAGTCAATGATCTTTTGTGATGATAATTTGTACACATACCACAAGGAACGATTATTTTGTCTATAACTCTATCGATAAGTTTACTTATCAAAATTAATACTTTATCTACTATATATTAATTACTTTATAATTTAACTCTATTATTTGTACAGATGTATAATTGTTCTTCTGTCTAATGATATGCATTAGGTTCAGTCGATGTATCTATACAGATACATGACTGTGGTTCTATGTAGATATATGGTTACTTAGAAGTTGTAGGAGTATTTTGACTTATTCCGAAAGAATAAGTGGTGATACAGGAAGGGGTAACGGGTCTTCTTTAGTACAAAGGGAGACTACGTAGGAGGACTGGATTTTTCTTCAAGTTTCATTCCATACATCGTTGTAGTTCTTCAACCGAGTTTTCTATTTTTGCTAAAATCTTCCCACGACCTTAATAAAGGAGTCCGTATGTATTGACTTTTCAGGTTGGAGGGTTTGTCCATGTCACGTGTCGTTAGATCAGTGAAATGAAATGTTATAGATACTTGTTTAGACTCTTCTATTCTGGTACCTAAAATCTGGGAAATCGAGAAGTAACGACTTGGACTATGACTTAGTATACCACCCCTCCCCACCTCCTTTCTGAGGTAAGATCGTCGTACTAACCCATAGTCGTCTTTAAAACCGGGTACCCTGAAGACTTAATATATTTAGTTTCGATAATCTTACCTTCCTTAGTTTTTGTTTTACCTTCCCTAATCTTTTGTTTCTTGGATAACTTTCCTTAGTTTTTGGTAACACCGTCTCCTTTCCCTGTTTTCGTTTGTTAGGAATGAGTGGACGACGATATTTTGTTTGATGAGGTTTTGTTATGAGTCAATAAATAAGAACCAAGACGTAAATCCGATACGATTTACTGATTAGACCGAAGGGACGACAGAGTCGGTATTTCTTAGGTTGACGGTTACATCCTCCGAGTTCAAGTTAGGGACTGGGTCCGTTGTTTTACCGTTGGGTTAGGTCATAAGAACGGACCCTTTAGGGTACTTGTCTCCTGGGACCACTCGATGTCAGGTACCCCAGTGTTCTCAGCCTGTGTTGACTCGTTGGTTTGGTGGTGGTGGTTTACTGATTGACTCTCCAATCAGTCGATCAAACTGGACTCTAATAAGTCCGTTGACGTCAGTATCCTTGTCGTCACTACAGTCTCCTGTTCGGGGTGAACAGTCTAATTGTTCGGAGACAACTCATTACAGACGATAGTAAAGAGACAGGTTTCCCTTAGGATACCGGTTCAGTTCTCAGTCCCATCGCTAGATGCTTTCTCGAACTCTTGGTTTTCCGTACTGAATACCCCCAACCCCTGTCCCCTCCACTACAATTGTATTGTGAGATAGTTTCAGAACGGGAGACCGGGGTCACTTAGTGTAAGGAGGGTGTACGTCTGTACATCCTGGGAAAGGTCCTAAGGGTTTCAGAGGAGACTGAAGACGTTTTCCTAGTTTCAGATAATGGAGTATTATACGTGGTCAAGATTTATACTCACTCTTAGGATCCCATATTCAACTTACGTCGAGTAGAACTTAGTCTCCAAATATTTCGTTTTTCTCTTTGACAGACAGAGGGTTTATCGGTTGTATGTTACCTTTCTGTCCCTGTCATATTGACGTTACTTAAAATTTTCCCTTCTCTTCTTTGTGTCTTCAGTAAAGAGATGTCGTCCAGATTTTAGGTCTTCGTCCACAAAACTCTCGGAGGATGGAGTTCCTGTTTTTTACAAGAAAAACAATCCCGGGTGAAGACAAGAGACCTTACCAAAGGATTAGATATTGAGGTCCCGAGACCCGAAACGTACGTACGAGTCAGCGAAATCAGTACAGGTTCAACCGTTTGAGATACCTGACATCGGACGGTCCAAGGAGACAGGAACCCTTAGAGGTTCGTTCGTATGACCTCACCCAACGGTACGGGAAGAGGTCCCCTTAGAAGGGTTGGGTCCCTGACTTGGACGCAAGAAGGTAGAGGACGTGACCGTCCGTCCAAGAAATAGTGATCGTGGTAGATCCGAAACCCCAAGAAAAATTTGTCTTTACGAAGATAAGAATCCTTTAACTCTGGGTCTCCGAAAAAAATTTTTGACTGGAAGGGAAAATCATATTCGATTAAGGTTGGGAAATTTTGAAATATCTGAAAGATAAGTAAATTGACTCCAAGTGAGATAAGGGGGAATTTGATATTGGTATTGAGAAAAAGTTTGATATGGAAAGAGATTAAAACTTCACAACCCAACGATCCCGTGTTTTGGGAATTGTAAGAATACTAGAATAGTAGGAAAAGTAGATCGATTTCCCTAGATAGAATTTAAAAAGATTCCAGAATTATTTCTTATGAACTATAAATGAGGTCTGGTGAAGAGTGATACTCTTAGAAAACGGACGGTCTCTCTTGATTTCTGTCAAAATCAAAGGTTGTGTCTTTAAGGACCTATGGGACATAAAGGAGATTAAAGACGAAATTCAAGTCAAGAGAGAGGGGTATGGAATGTGTCTCGATAGTCTTGGGTTGACTGTTAAAGTTACGAGACGGACCTAGACGTCGATCTAAGTGTTTAAGTCATGTGTCTAGATATAAGATTCAAGGACGTCCATTATCGAAAATTTTAACAAAGTCATGGTATTTTTACCCCGTGGTGGTGAGGTTAGAGGTTTTCGTCAAAGGAGTGGTGGAAAGTTCGAAGGTAACTATCAACAAACAGTAAGAAGGTCGGAGACGGTTGTTAGGGTAGTGGTGAAAAGATCGGGGGTTTACGGTGGGTCAGGGGTTTGGTTACTCTGTGTAAAATCCTAGAACAATACAGTCGTGGAGTGATTATTGTGGTCAAAAACAAAGTCGATGGATAACAAAGGATTGTTTAGTCAGGTTTTGACACAGAATTTCTTGTTGTTAAATAAACTAACACTACGACGTTAGATCCGAGATCAGTCACCCCGTGTAGGAGACGACGAGAGAGGATACCAGTGAGTCCACCGGTATTGGTAGATCCCAAGTTTACCTTGACCTTTCGGGTCGTACCGGGATCAGTGCACAGTCCGTGGATGGATCCCGAACAATCGGTTTTACAGAGAAGCCAGGAGGTTGCAGGGGAGGTCTTCGTATCGGACTCACAGAACGTACAAGGGTCAAATGTTCACGAATGGTTCAAAGGTGAACCTATTGTAGGCAACTACGATCGTTCCGTGTTCCGGTCTCAGTTACTCACTTACACCCCCCACCCCCGTTGATATATTTAGTTACACTCTCCATACTAAGTAACTCCCCGTTAATGACATTTTGAGATGTTTAGAGGGTAGGTTTTTAACTACGAAAGTTTAACACAACGACCTCTTCTGAGAACTCTCAGGAAACCTACCGTTCCTCGAGTTTAGTCAGTTAGGATTTCCTTTAGTTGGGACTGATAAGTAACCTTCCTGACCACGACTTCGAGGTCATGAAACCAGTGGACTAAGTTTCCCGGCTGAGTGACCTTTTCTGGGACTACGACCCTTTCTAATTCCCGTTCTTCTCTTCCCCGTTGTCTCTAACTTTACCAACCTACAGTAGTGGTTTAGTTACTTGTACTTAAACTCGTTTGAGGTCCTCTATCACTTCCTGTTCCTTCGGACCACACGACATCAGGTACACCAGTGTTTCTCAGTCTGTGTTGAATCACTATGTACGAAAGTCTGTACTGACTTGTTGTGTCGACCCTTTTGTTTATTTGATTTAAAAATTTTAATTATCTATTGATAGTAATTATCAATTAATAATAACTATCAATTATCAATTGATAGTAATTATCTATTGATACCCGAAGGGGCCACCGAGAATCCCCATTTCACAGACGGATGTTACGCCCTCTGGGTCCAAACTAGGGACCCAACCCTTCTAGAGGACCCTTTCCTTTACCGTTGGGTGAGGTCATAAGATCGGACCTTTTAGGGTGTCTACCTCTTCGGACATCCGATATCTGATACCATTCGATGTCAGATACCATCCGACGTCAGATACCCCAGTGTTTCTCAACCTGTTCTGACTCACGGAAGTGAAGTGTTATCTATTGATCTTTTCCATCCAGTGTGTAAAAATTTCTAAGTTATTTTATCCTTCTATTATATTTTCATTTTAATCCTCCTTCTTTATTTTGGTTTCAAATCTTTGATTAATCTTTTTAGTTTTTACTTTTATATTTAAATATATTGTTAACCATACTCCAATCTTTGTTTTTATTCGATTTTGATCGAGTTCATATACCACTTATTGAGTTGTTTGTTTGTTTTTATAAATTTTTAATGATTCTCTTAAGTTTTCGAACTGTTTGGTTCCGTTAGTCCTAAAAAGTTCGTTTTCATCAAGAGTAGAACCATTTAGTGGGTTGTTAAACAGTATGGGTTCTCGACCTTAAGATACCTTTTTTTGTTGTTGGTGGTGTCAAGAGTTTGAATTCATAAATGTCTCGAACAGTGTGACGTCTAAGTTTCCAGGGTCGTCACTAAGATTAAGGTATCTAGACTTTACCCCGAGTCCATGGGTTATCACAATTAAATTTTCTAGGTTCCTGTTGTGATGTTTTTCCCGAAAGAGTCTGGTGTCCGGAGGAATAGGAAACACACAATGTAAATGACGAACTTCAAGAATACTGTCGGGTGGAAATTTTAAAGTCTTAGTTCCCGAATGCACAAGGTACGGGAATCGATTATCGAGTTAAACTCGTCGAAGTGGGAAAGTTAGGAGGGAGAACGTCATTTCGTCGTAAAAAGTATAATGTCCAGTACTGGTTGCTTACTCAGTATCTTAGTTAAATTACCTAACGCTGGTTTTATCTTTTATAGTCTTCCGTAACGTGCATTACTACCGTTAATGTCAAATTCATGATAATGTACTTTGAAAACAAAGTCAAGACACAGACACACATGTTACTTTTAGATACTATACTCAGTATCCATTTTTCCAAACTTTTAAAGACGATATTTCTTATTCTGTCTCAGTAGTTCTTCGATTTTCAACAAGTCCACTTTTCACGTCTTTGTGGGAGTTTAAGTTTCCTTTTTTTTAAATTACTACTATTAAAGTAAAATAGTAATAACGACATCCCAAATTAATAAGTCTGTAAAGTTACGAAGTTTCTTGTTTAAATTATACGTCAATAAGTCGTAGGGGGACTTGTCCATCCACTCTCCTTATACCAGGGATAGAAAATCTTCGAATATCATAATTGTGCACTAATTCTACTGATCTCTTGTTATATGTTTTTTTTTTTTTCATATTAGTATTCAATTTAAATGTCCCGACATCCTAAAGTTTATTCACTTACTACCCTAATTCCTTTCAACATACTTTTGTTGTCTTAAACTCAAATAGAAATTTTCTTCACATTTTGTTCTTTTTCGTCTCTCCTTTTCCATATCATAATTCAGAATAACATATTGGCTTGATCCGATTGACATTTTTCTTAGAGGTTTCGAGTCACATACTATGTTGTCATTCACCTAAATGATATGGACCAGTAACTCTTTGGGTCCAAGAAAGATATACCATCTAAGTGGTAGAGCGGACAGTAGACTCAGGAGTTGGCCCAGAGACAGACCGGTTGTCTGTCCTCTATTTCGTAGTCCGGACCTTTACCGTGGAGTGAAAAGACCAGAAAAAAGTGTCCGGTCTTGAGTAAGTGTAAACTGATGATCATTTTTATTTTTTGTGTCAGATCCTGGTTTTACCAGATCGAAGATTTTACCACATGGAGATAAGTAGTGACCAGGAAAGAGTGTTGATTTTGTAAGGTCTGTATTAATTGTTTATGTTCTTCTAAGACTTTCCACGTTTCTATATGTCCTCAGACCCCTGGACTCCTGTATTCCTTACTGTACCGCCACTCAAGGGACCCACAGGGAAAACGAAAGACACGTAGGATCTACTCCACGGTCTCTTTGGACGTTGGTCCTTTATGGTTGTCCGTCCTGTTTTTTTGACTTCTTCTCGGGTGAAAGATCGGTTTTCTGACCTTTTCCTACCGGTTCCCCTTGTTTTTTATAAAAATATTATGGTCAGGATTAGGTCGGTTTGTGGTTTCCTTTTGGACTGGGTTGTGGTCTTTACTTTTGTACAAATGTCTCACACGTACAGACGATTCAACGAAGTCAACACATATTAAGCCACGTTGGGATACCTGACATCGGAGGGTCCGACGGTCCAAGGAGACAGGTACCCTAAGAGGACCCTTCTTATGACCTCACCCAACGGTACGGGAGGAGGTCCCCTAGAAGACCTGGGTTCCCACCTTGAACGTAGAGAATGTTGAGGACGTAACAGTTCACCCAAGAAATGGTGATTGCGGTGGACCCCTTGGATAAATGTTCTAGACATGTGTTTACGGATGTCTTCGTAATAAGTGTTATTACTTTTAAGTCTTTATTAGATTTACAAGTAACTGACCACTTGTCTATTTGTTTTACACCATATAGGTATGTTAAGTTATGATAAGTTGTTATTTTGAAATGTTTGTCAACCATATACCATGTTGTCTCTGTCCGGAAGGGTCCACCGCCCGAGTCACTATTTCTTAGACGACGGTTACGTCCTCTACATTTTCTGTGTCCAAGTTAGGAACTCACCCCTTTTATGGGACCTCCTCCCGTACCGTTGGGTGAGGTCATAAGAAAGGACCTCTTAGAGTACCTGTCTCTTCGGACCACCCAGTGTTTCTTAGTCTTTACTAACTTCACTGAATCGTACATGAGTGTTGTCTCTATTTGGAGTTTTGTGTAATACCATTCATTTTCTTCGGTCTGTTTTTCTAATGTATGACAAACGTAGATAAATGTTCTTTATAGGTCTTTTCCTTTTAGATATTTCGTCTAGTCACCGACGGATTGTGTTCTGCCTTTGTTCTTAATTGAAGTTTGTCCATACTCCCTAGAACCTTTACAAGATTTTTCACTACTGATATATGGAGATATTTAAATAATTTTTAGTAATTTAGTGAGTTTTACCCATATTTGGGAGAAAAATTTTGTCCTTTGTCTTATTTTATTACTCGATGGTACAATAGGTGGTAGATCTAAGTTGTAATACTTGAGTACTGGTCACAACAAAGTAGACATTGAGGGAGGTGAAAAGGAGGAGGTATAATTTCATTGAGAGACAATATATATATATATATTATATATGATATACCATATATATTATATAATATATACAATATAATATATATCATTGTATACACAAAATAACATATATATAAAGTAACTTTTAAATCTTCTAAGTATCATATCTTCTATTCCTAAAAATTGGATTAGTGTTAAGGTAAAGATGTAGAATTTTTTATATATTTTCGTGTTCACTAATTTTTTACCATGAAACGAACTGGTAAAATTTATTCGAAAACAACGAAAGTGTAATAAAAGTGAAAGGAAAAATAAAGAAACTTGTACGATGTAAATTGTCTGTTATCAAGATTATAGGTTTCAGAAATTCTAGACTAAGATGATTTCCGACAATGATTGAGATCATCGTGAGTGAAGTAACATACTATCAAAAGTGACACTCTAGTACGAGTAGTTTGAACCGTACACGGGTCCTCCTGACCTCTATCGAGGACGGTCCACGGACTCTGTTGGGATTTGGGGAACGGTGATATTTAATTATGGAAACAAATCCCAAAAAGTCAATATCACTTACATTTAAGTTTAGAGTTAGGGTGTAATCCCGAAAAGGAGACATGAGTCTTGGATCTGTTGAAAAGGGAGTCTTGTCTAAGACTAAAATCAAATAAGTAAGGGATTACTACACAGAGAAAGTACTAGGACTTAAATAAGTCTTAAGGATAAGGTTGATGGAACATACTTGGGTCCTGGAACAGAAGACTAGAGGAATATCGGTAATTTTGGTTTTGAGATTCAATGGTCCATACCTGTTTACAGGTATCCTTTCGACGAATAAAATTACGTATGAATGATGGGACCTTTACATAAATGAGAATAGACACCAGACACTAGTAAAGGGAATGGAAGGTCGTTCCAGTGATACGTAAAAATTTCTAAGAATTACAAAATAAATATGAACAATTACTAAAGAAGTACCCTTTATGAAAGTTATACAGATGAGACGGATTAAAACAGATTAAGGAAGAATTATTCAGATATCGGAAGTCAAATTTTATCCCATAGAAAATAGTTGAATTCAAAGTTTTAAATTTTTAGAAAGTAGAGGGTGAATATTTACATTAAAGATAGAAAAACGTTATGGTTTATATGATATTTTGGGAGGGGTTTAATTTATTGAATGATTTTTGTAGTAAATTCTTTATTTTTAGTTTTACCTTGTATAGAGATACTGGTCCTTATGATAGTCCTCCGTGAACATCGTGTCGGTATTTCGTGTTGAAAGCACCCAATAATAAATCATTTTACCTTTCCTAATTGTCTCAACCAAGTTTAGTAAAGAGTTTGAATTACCGATACGGTGAAATACATTTAGTAGAGGTTACAAACCGGAGGTAAAAAGTTTCCATTTTAAATCTTGAACTTAGTTCTAGAGTTACATAGTCTAAAAGATACGTATGCTTAGACTTATTTTATAATTAGTAAAAAATTTAAGTTTTTGTATCTTTTCGTCATTATACGGTTAATCGTTTGTAGTACTTATATGAGTCGTCTCTTATGTCTTCATGACATATGTTAGATGAGAGGTGACCAAGTTATCGTTACAAACACCCATATAAATAAGTATGTAAGGTTGACTGAGTAACCTTTTCTGGGATTTCGACCCTTTCTAACTTTCGTCCTCCTTTTCCCCTACTGTCTCCTTTTCTATCAACCTACCGTAGTGCCTAAACTACCGTACTCAAACTCTTTCGAGGTTGTCAACCATTACCTGTCCCTTCGGTCCACACGACGTCAGGTACCCCAACGTTTCTCAGTCTGTGCTAACTCGTTGACTTGTCTTGAAAGAGTATGTACATATGTACACTCACCATTTCTTGGGCGGACGGCTACGTCCTCTGTATTCTCTGTACCCAAGTTAAGGACCCAGACTTTCTAGGTACCTCCTTCCGTACCGTTGGATGAGGTCATAACAACAGAGTTCTTAGGGTACTTGTCTCCTCGGACCGTCCGATACTAGGTTTCCCAGCGTTTCTCAACCTGTACTGACTTCGTTGAATTGTGTATATGTACACTCATATATGTGTATCTTTGTATCCACGTATATACAATAGATAATAGATAGTATACAATATTTGCCCCCCACGTCTCCCTTCCTTTCTCCTTCTCTTATTTTATTTACACCGTTTTATAACTTTCGACCCCTTGGGCTCGTCTCTTGTGTACCCTCAGTGGACAAGATGAGAATGTTGTAAAGATATTCAGATTTTTATGAGGTTGTAATTTTTTTCTCACGATACTTCAGTTACAAATTTATTGTCTAGATTGGGACCGATATGACTTGTCTTCGTGGGACAATAAGATAGTACCCTGTACCTCTTTTAGAGGTTTCCTTGTAAAATTTCAGTAGTGAGTAAGTACCAAAATCATAGTGTATACAAACAACGATATTTACGTTTGACTAGATAAACTTAAGAGATAATTACTGTCCAACGTCTTGATATATTTTTACATATTGTAGGATTCCACATTTTTGGAGTCCACTCTAAAAACTCGGTTTTTATTAAACCCTTCTTACGTGTGTACATTCGGTTATTTCCGAAGGTTGTAATTGAGGACCGAAAGGTTTCAGTCGGGATCGGGTGGTTCCCGTTCATCATTCTCGTGTCTCGTCAGTCGAAGTGTCCTTTATACACGGTCCGTTAAGGGTCGTGGAACCTTCACGTTTAAGTCGTTCATTGTTTTTGAGGGATTGAGGTGGAATTTGGTACCGTCCGTTTAGTACTATGTAGAGAAAAGAACTCTCAGACAAATATAGATCACAGAGTCTTATAGTTTCTTATTAATGTTGATGGTGTTGGTAACATATAATTCGAAATCCAAATTTAAAAAAAAATTATTTTATTACACTGTTTTTCTCTCTTTCTCGTAGTCGGAGAAACGAATAAAAAAACTACCTGGAAAATTAAAATTCGAGTCTTCCGTTGTCTGTTACTCACGTTTCTCGGTCCGTCTTCAGATTCTCCAAATAATGTTCGGTCAAAGAAGTCCTAGTAATAAGAGTCCATTGACTTTTAGCTGTTAAAACCTGTTTACTTACACACCATAACTATTTATTTCTGGAGTTACAACTAATCTGAGATAAAGGGGAGTTTAAAAGATTAAAAGATTAGATACGACGTATTTAGAAAGAGACTTCAGACTCTCATAACATTTCTCTGTCATAACTCATAACTGACAAAAGTTTGTAAAAGGGGATACCAATACCTTCTTCCTTTTGTCGTATGATATATTTTTAATACGCCGTTGACGTTGTTTTTGTCCTGTCACTGTGTTTTACTAAAGAAAGTCAACAAAAAAATTCAGAATGTAGAATTAAAACGTACATCTTCTGTATGTGGAAAATATTCTTGGTCACTGGGACGAAGTCCGTAAGAACGAGTTTATTTAAGATTTTGAAACCGCACTCCAGTAATTTGATAAGGATCCCGTGGAAAAATAAGATTTTCGGAAACATTCGCTAACTTGAAGATTAAACTTATTAACGTAGAGTGGCTGTATTTAAGGGAGACATCAAAGTTGACATACGTTATAGTCGGAAACAAAGGACTCAATTTAATTACAACTCATTACACCACGAAGAACTTTTTTTTTTTTTCCACGTAGATGAAAGTATCATTGGAAAGTCGTCGGTCATCTTCACTAAGTACCCGTACTCTCCCCTTCTCCAGTCATACTTATTAGTAATTGGTTGTTGCAGACGATCACGAGACACACACGTCTCGTACCGATTTCCATGCAGAGTAGGTTATTTTCTCTGTACGGATATATTGAACTATTTTGTTTTTTCTAGTTGACAAAGTATTTGACTTAGGATAAAAGGTAACTTAATGTAGTACATGGAACAAACGTAACTACTGAATGGAAATTGATCGACACTGAGGAGTACTACCTGGAGGAGATAGGAAGATCAGTATCACATTTAATTATGACCTTTTGGATTGGAGTTTTTTCTTGATGACTCATCGTAAAATTTTCATTTCTTAATAAAAAATATTCTGTCTTAGGACTTTTACTCAAAGAGGATAATTTGGAGTTCGGTTGTCTTAAAAAAAATTCTGTATTTTTCTCGAGATCAGGTTTTAAACAGTGAGTTTCGGTTAAAGGTCCCAACGATATTGTCATAAATAAGTTATTTGAGGTTTTCTAACCGTAATATACATGAAAATTACTTTAAGTTTGAGAGTTAAGAACCTAAAAGAATTTATTGTACATATGTTCAACGTCTCATTGGAAAAATTCTTCAGTAAGATTTCTAGGTTAACCGGGACCCGATAAAGTTAGGTAAGGTCTTAAGTCACTGAATCTTAAAGTTGGATAATGTTAAAACAGTCTGAACTTGATGTTTCTAATCCCAATAAGATCCATCTGAGTTTCCAATTATGTTGAAAAATATAATGGAGACTTTAGATCGTACATAGAAACCGTAGGATCACCGACACCATCTATATGGATGGATAAGTGTTAAGTAGGAGGGGTGGAATGGAACGGTACTGAAGGGATACCCACCTTATATGAAGGTAGATTAACGAAACCCAAAACGACACACTGAACGAAACTGGTTCCCTTACATCTGTCTTTTCGTCTTCAAGACTTGCCTCCGAGATTCTATAAGACTCGCAAAAGTAAGTGGGACACAGGGTGAGAGTGGGTATTCTTCTCGTGTGGGGTCTGACAGTGACAAGGAAGTCGTCTCCCGGGTGTCACTCTCTATGTCCTTCGTCTGACTAGGTTTGGGAATCGGATCTCACTGATATTAGTTAGACGTCTGGTTACTCGTTCTTTATTTTTACAATATATTTGGTGATTTTAAAACCCCAACAAACGACGGTATTATTTTTATTATGACAACTTGATATTTTCCCGAGTTCCATAATAAAAAGACCATGGTAAGACAGAGTCTAATTTTAAAGGTCCAAGTAAGAGATTTGATCATACGATATAGTTTGTTCAAAACCCAAAAAACCCAAAAAAAAAAAAGAAAAAGGTAAAGACCTACACGATCCGTGACTGGTTTATAGACTGTCGAACTATAGAAGTAATAGTTTAGAGTAGACTTCTATATCGTTCATAGATCCTAATTATTAAGAATTTGGAGACGATATCGTTCTGCTGGAACTTATGTCTTAGACATAGACTGAGGGTATGGAGTTCTCGTCAAAACGTGTATGGTCGGTAAACTATTTACTAAGGGATAAGGTTGAGTGTCAACGGTCACGGAAATAATAACAGGTATGGACGTTTACACGTTTACGGGGTTCAGTGTTTTAATAAGTATATCAACTTTACTTTCTTCACTGATGTATACCAGAAAGATGGACTTATGTGTCGTCGTGAGTCCATGATACGTTGCTTACTGCGAGTTCTGACCAACAACAACAACAAGCCAGTGATTCAGTCCAGACTGTGAAACACTGGGGTACCTGATGTCGTACGGTCCGAGAGGACTGGAAGTGACAGTGGACCTCAAACGAGTTTAAGTACAGGTAACTCAGCCACTACGGTAGGTTGGAGAGTAGGAGACAACGGGGGAAGAGGAGGACGAGAGTTAGAAAGGGTCGTAGTCCCAGAAAAGATTACTCAGTCGAGAAGTGTAGTCCACCGGTTCCACAACCTCGAAGTCACAGTCGTAGTCAGGAAGGTTACTTCCTGACAAGGTTGTCCTCAAGGGAGTTTTACCGTGCGTCTAAGAAAGTTACTTATGACTCTAAATCTTACCTACCGACCCACTGTTTAGAGTACCACAATATGTGTCTATACGTCGTCTCTACCCAGTCGTAAGTTCCCATGTTAAGGTTCCTTCCAAGGAGTTTTCCTCGGGACTCGAGGAAGTGACCTCGTCGGCAGAGAGACGAGTAGTGACTAAGAGACACGGTGAGAGCAGAGGACGAGTCACAGAGCCCACAAATTAAAAGAGGCAGTGGCTTGACTAGACACAATAAAAGGAAGGAGGAGAAGAGGTGTATAAAAAGAAAGAACGGATAACAAAATAGAGAGAAGGAAAGTGTGAAAATTCGGAACCATATTGTTCTGTACTGGTGTGTAGGTCTTATGAGGAAGACAAGTGTTGTTTAGTTGGTTGACGTTATTAGACCCTTATTAAAAGTCCGGAGTCTCAGTTATTTTCGTCCACACACGGAACGTCCTTCGAGTCCCTAAAGGTCTCTCATGGTGTGTGGGACGGTTGATAAATCATGAACGTAGTAATCTCTTTAAACTTCTGTTCTTAAAAAAACTTAAAAAACAGTTTTTAAGACTTGGGGTACCGGATTTCTACAAGTCAGGTAGTTTCTACATCGTATCGTTTCTATAGAAGTTTATACGACTTAATTAATAATTGTTATAGAGTAATGACGTAAAAGATCAGACTTTATTGAAATTCATACTAAGTCACTATAGATTACTTTCACATTTGTTTAATAGATAATAGGAGTTTTCATTAGATTTTAAGAATATTATATCTATTTTTGTATATTTGTATGTAAAAAAAAAGGAAAGAAGGGTCTTATAGGAAATGGGAAAACAAAGTTTTTATTGTGGAGGAGAAGAAGACCCTTCATAGTGGTGATGGAGTGGAACTTTCGGGTGTCCTTTTTACACTAAGTTTATATACAACAACGAAAGAGTAAGGAGGATCGGTGTTCCGATCCCCATACGTGGACAGGTTTGCAACCGGTTAGTACCGTGGGATTGGAAGACCAGTTTCAACTAGACATAAACGTACCTAGTCTCGTATACCAGGTTGAACTCAGTTAGTGTCAGGAAGAAGTTCTAAAGAGTTTCACTTTAATTCCGTATTCCTCTTTAGCGCGAGTCTGCCATTTCTTTAACCCGTAGATTTCCGTACTCTCGACGGTCGTCGGTACACGGGACTCAGCTCTACTTTCGACCAGACTCTCTTGACTCGGTTCTACGACCGTCTTCGTCTACGACTTTCTCTTTTCTGTCGTGGGACCGTCGTAAGTGCAGGGACGAAAGTCAACAGGGACTACTGACGGTGTAAGGACGGAAGGTGGTTGCATGAGTATTCGGAAGGTTAGGTAAAGGGACATCTAGTTTCAGTTAAGTCTGACAAGAAGAGATTGGTTGTCGATTCCTTTAGGATGGTTTGTTTGATGTTCCATTGTTTAAACTAAGAACCCCATCACCAGGTCCTTATGACATTCTTTAAGATTACATACGCGTTATTTGAATGATAAATTAGTTATCTAGACCGTAAATTTACTGTCTAGAACAGTAGATTTCCGAAATTTTCTGTTCTAGACCGTATAAGTTCTGAAAGAAGTGACAGAAGAAGTGATCCCTATTTGAAACACAAAAGTATTTTACCGATAAAGGAACACAAAAAAAGGGAGACTCGTGTTCAGTACTTGTATCATATATGACCCGATTTCCGTACTCCTAACGTTTGATACTAACGGTATACTAAGAGACCTTATAGTACTCTAGGTTCTAATACTCCAAAACACAAGACCTTTTTAAGGTAGAGTCTTATCACTCCCAACACATTGTTCTGTCGTGATTGTTTTAACCTTTTTTTTCAGTAATAAACACACTAATAAACAATAGGTTTTTATTGTGAACAGCCCAAGTTTCCCTACTTTCCCAGGTTTTCCTTAAACCTACCGATACCTCTTCCGTCAAAATTAGAGTTTACTCCTTAGACTAAGTTTTTGAGTTGTTTCTTTCAAATTAAAGGGGTTTCTTAACCCAGATTCTACTCCGACGCTCCTTAAATTTTTATTTCTCCTTCCTTTACATTTTGGGCAAGGACAATTTACATAATTTGACGTAAATCCTTATTTCGGTATGTGAATATTTAGGGAGACGGAAACAAACGACATGGGTACGTGATGTTATAAAAACGTAAGTTTCATTCACTGGTCAAACGAACCTCGACCACTGGGTGAGATGTCATTTGTACTCTCTGTCCCAAATTGAGTCTTCGGGGTTGGGTTCTCTTCCGGGGGCAGTAAGAGTTTACTACCTTCGTGTTCAGTTATTCATTTATAAGTCCGTCTGTACGAAATCTTGGGATCAACTCCTCTTCCCCTGCTGTCTCCTACTCTACCGACCTACCGTAGTGACTGAGCTACCTACACTCAGACTTACTTGAGGCCCTCAACCAGTACCTGTCCCTCCGGACCGTACGACGCTAAGTACCCCAACGTTTCTCAGCCTGTGTTGACTCGCTGACTTGACTTGACTTGAAGTGGGGTTTTCGTGAGTGAGTCCTAGAGTGATTCGTAGACTTGAGTCCTTCTCTGGACTAAGAGTCATGTTATCAATGTTAAAATTGTTTCGTTAAAGTAAGATTGAGAAGTTTCGACTACAGATACGGGAGTGGATCAAATTTCTGATTTTTTTCCCCCCCCTTCATTCGACCAATGAGACATAGTAAAATTTAAGAATCTTCAACTATGTAAGTAAAATAAACAAAAAATCTTTATAAATCATATTACGTATTTGAATTATGTGTTTTTTTACCTTCTTTTGTTTAATATAATGTTTTACGTTTAAGAATCAACTATTTGAATGACTTTGTCGATCCAAAGTCTGTAGTCGTAATCTTATTAGTTCAAAAGAGACTCAATGACCTCTGATGAATTCATATTGAAAACCTTTAGAGGTGAGGTTTTAAAAAGGTTACATTTACTGTAAATTAGAAGAATTAGTCGTTGTACGAATTTCTTATGTGATCTTATAGACTTTAGTCACGACATCTAAAAAGGTGGATAGTCTTAACACACACACGTATTTACACACTCACGTACACACGTTCACATTTTGTTGGTCCATTGACTTAACCTCTGTTTAAGTAACCTCTGTTTAACCTCTGTTTAACGTTGACTTGAGTATTTACACTAGAGTCAGTATATACCTATTAATTTTTTTTTTTTTGAATTTTAGAGTCCGGTGTCGGTGTTTTTCACTATAATAAAATATTTTAAAGAAATCTTAGAGTTAAATAGTAAGGATTCCCCCTCCCTTGATATCTATATCTCTTCGTAGTTTCTTAATAAAAATAAGTGGTAACGAATATTATACTGGTGTAATCTTCTGGAATATTTCTGTAAATCATTGCAATTTTAAAGTAAGTTCCGGAAAATTTTTGGAAAGTCAAAGATCGTACCTGTGTTATATGTCTTTAGAGTAAAGATCACGAACTCTCTGTTGGTTTGCACGTAAAGTTTCTTTCCTCAGTATAGTCAAAATGGACGTAGCTACAAGGAAGGTGAGAACGGTGCGTCCGTTGAACTAGGTTCTTTCAGTGACGGTGTCCATGGCGGTGTTTCTTCGGAAATGTTTTCCGAAACTTCATGGAAGAGTGGGTCGGAACCCTGACGCGGTACGGATTTTCGTGTTGTTTTTATTTATACTCTAATCGGGGTTCTTTCCATCCTTTCTTTTGCATTTTTTGTCACGTTCTTTTTATTCTCAATTCTTTTTCGTTGGAGTACAGTTATACAAAGTATGCGTAGGGGGGACTCCAGAGGTCGTGGTACCTTCGTGACATTGACGGGACACAACGAATACAAGTTCAACAATAAATTCTCTATTTAGTGAAAGGTAGTACAAATTTGGTTACAATACCCCGGATACAATACCGTCGGTTTAAATAGGATTATATTGGTACTTTATATACTCTTTAGTTCTTTTTTATAGTGACGTACACTTAAGTCATGTCTATTAATAGTTGAGAGTGAATCGGGACATTGGTGAACCAATTAGAAGTCTCAAAGATCCCGATTACGTTAGGAAATTGTCAGAACATGTTACTTTTTGTTTTATCACTCTCTAGTTCTCTAAGACGGGATGTTCTGGTTTTACGTCGATTTGGGTCAGGTTGTCTACTTCTTGGGAGGACCGACGCCTTCTATTTACTAGTCAAACAAATGGTCAAAGAGTTTTATTATGACTAAGTATGATACACTATCCAATATTAAAGTCAGGCAAGATAAAGAACTGATCCTGATCTATTTATGTCCTTCTGGTCTGATAAGACCACCATCCTACCTAACATCACCACCACCACCACCACTATCTTTACCTAGTTTTACCCGTTTGAAGTGTATGCGTAAAACCTCCAATTTGTCTGTCTTTACTTTTACCTACCTGTTCCTGACCCCTCTCCTCTTCTCTACTCTTTTCACAACTCCATCAACACTGGATAAGTTCGTGACAATAAAATAGTAAAGGAACCTAGAGTAAGGTTTCATGATTTTTGTACGATTATTAAGTTAAGGATTTTTGAGATTATTCATGTTCCAGTACCCGACCTACGACGACGACGACGATTCAGCGAAGTCAGCACAGGCTGAGACACGCTGGGGTATCTGGTGTCGGGTGTTCCGAGGGGGCAGGGACCCTAAGAGATCCGTTCTTGTGACCTCACCCAACGGTAAAGGAATAGGTTACGTACTTTCCCTTTTCACTTTCGCTTCAATGAGTCAACACAGGTTGAGAATCGCTGGGGTACCTGACGTCGGGTGGTCCGAGGAGGTAGGTACCCTAAAAGGTCCGTTGTCTTGACCTCACCCCACGGTGACTCTATGTGTTTACTTTTCGTCTGTGTCAGGAACGAGAGTTCTTCAATGTTTCACGGTCCCTTCTAACGGAAATCTATTTATAAAGGTTCCCTTTTATCGGAACTTTTCTCGGTTACACGGACCCCGTTCCTTCATGTACGTAATCTTTTACTAATTCTTTACACAGGGTTTCCTTTTCCGTAAGATCCATTCTGGACCGGTGAAGCCCGTTTTCGTCGTCACACGTACTTCTGGAGTCTCGTTTTATTTTGTATTCAATAAATTCTTTGATATTCTTTAAGTCAAAGCATATATATGTTTGAAATTATACGATTACAAATTAAGTCATTTGTAAATAAATAACGGACGATTGGTGGTTACGATTCACGTCCCCTATATTTCTATATATATGTCATATTTTAGTAAATTTATGGGAGGACTTTGTTATGAAGTATAACAAGGTACTAGACTTTTGATCTAGGGTGTACGGCGTTGATTTTAGGGTGTATACCGTTGATTCCAGGTCACGTCAGTTTTTTTTTTTTTTTATCATTCCCAAACCTAAGTTAAAGATTGTAAGAAAGGTCCCGACAGTAAGATATAGGGATATATAAAAAAAAATAACAAAGAGGTTCAGAAACTCTTCTATGATTTTATTTCTTTCCGTGAATCCAATAATGACTGGTTCTTCTCTTTGATACAACTCTTAAAATCCAAACTCTTAAACAACAACAAAAAAATTACAACTTTCCTTTTTTCTTAAAATAATATATTGATCAATGTTTTCCCTTCGTCTCTATTTCAACCTTGATCACGTTTAATACACTGCTCTGTAATTTGTGTTCATTCTGGACTTTCGGTGACGGGAAAGGGAAGAGTCCGAGTGTTAAGGTGACGACTAGGTTCGCGACGACGGTAGAGGACGTGTTGAGTCCTGCTTATGAAAAGATGACAAAGACAACGACGACTATTCGGTGATTCAGTACAGACTGAGACACTGGAGTACCTGACGTCGTACGGTCCAAAGTGACAGGAAGTGGTAGAGGACCTCAGACGCGTTTGAGTAAGGTAGCTTAAGCACTACGGTAGGTTGGTACAGTAGGAGACGACGGGGGAAGAGGAGGACGGAAGTTAGGAAGGGTCGTAGTCCCAGAAAAGGTTACTCAACTGGGAAATGTTGTCCACCGGTTTCATAACCTCGAAGTCGAAATCGTAGTCAGGAAGGTTACTTATAAGTCCCAACTGAAGGAAATCCTAACTGACCAAACTAGAGAAACGACAGGTTCCCTGAGAGTTCTCAGAAGAGGTCGTGTTAAGTTTTCGTAGGTAAGAAGCCGTAAGTCGAAAGAAATACCCGGTTGAGAGTGTTGACATGTGTTGTAGATCTTTTTAGTGTCGAAACTGATATACCTGAAAACAGTCATTTCTCTACAGAAACGAAAAATTATCAACAGATTCAAACGGTATCGAAAGGAAGGTTCATCGTCAATAGAAAATTAAGGTACCGACGTCAGTGGTAGACGTTACTAAAACCTCGGATTCTTTTGTTTTACAGTGACGAAGATAAAAAGGGGAAGATAAACGGTACTTTTAATACACCCTCCACATAGATAGCTCCCATACGTCTGAGACGGGTTCGTGCCCCCTCTTTTATTTTCGAGGGAACGTCTAATCCCCGGTAATAAAAGTCTCCGAGTTTCGTTTTCAGAGTCATGTCAGGACAGGATGGACTTAACACTTACTGTGGAAATTGAGTATTATTATTTTGGGAGAAACCCTGAAGATAGTAATTTCATGATTTCGATATGTGTTTCCTTCTTTACTTGTAATATGAAGATACAGTTCGATATAATTTGTTTTACAAATTTCACGACACTGTAAGTGTAAAACCATTTCAATTACGTAGAGGAAAAGATATTTCTTAGTAACCCTACTAGACCAGAAAACAAGTGTAGAATTTATAAATTTTGATGGTATGATTATTCGTGACTCGTAGACGAAAGAGACTCTTTTAAAGGGAATTCCGTTATTATTACACCATAGGGTTCGTTTTTTCCTTATTAAAAATAGTCATTGGAGTAAGAAGGTCGTTGGTACGTTCAGTAAATCCAAGTTTTGTAACGAGGACTGTTTTAATGACGAATTTATCATCCGTGTGGACTAAGTGACGACTTCATGGATTTGTCTTATAAAAATTTATTCGAAAGTCTAAGGTAACTTTAGTATAAACGGTGAATCATATGAATGAATGAATGAATGAATGGACGTTCATTTTAAAACCCCCCGTAATGACTGGAGTTGACGGATTACTGGAGGTGAGATTTATAGACAGAAAGGAGAGTGTACACAATACCAAACTAGTGCGTTCTTAAGTAGATTTTAGTAAGAATTTGACGGTATGTAAAGTAGAATATGTTTCAGTGATTAGTGAGTGGGTATCGTTGGTTCACTTATTTATATGGAGTTCAGTAGGATTAATATTTTTGATAAAATTTTGACACACCGTCCAAACCTCCATTCTCTTTTTGTTATTTACTGTTTCGTCATAGGATATGTTTCACATTGGAAAGCTAGTATCTTTAGTCGGGTGTGTAAATCTATTGTTTTAGTTTTAAAATAAACATTTAAGTTTCACATATAGTTTGATGTTTACAGTCTTTTATGTTCTCGTCCCTAGGTTTGTTTAGACTGTGATTTAAGGACTCAGTCAGTATAAAATAACTAGTAGATGATACATTGACACGATTCCCCGTGTATGTTACGTGTTGTTCCTTCCGCACCAGGGACCGGTGTACCTCGAATGTAAAAGTAAGAAAGAAGTAATTCATGGATGAAACGCGATGAGTGATACGATTCTAAAACAACAACAAGTCAACGATTCAGCACAACCTGACAAGCACTGGGGGTACCTGACGTCGTACGTTCCGGAGGGATACAGAGTGATTCTACGGTTCTCATTTTTCCGTGTGTCTCAGTGTCAAGGAAGGGTTTCCCGGACACTGTTCTAGTGTTCTTTAATCATCTACTGGTGTGTACTAGTCCGATGGGAAGAGGTACACAGAGAGGTCCTCGAGGACTACGGTTATTAGAGTGAGACGTTTGTATCGGATTCGTACGTACAATCCTCCGTCCTCCGTAGACTTGATTTAGTCCCTTTTTTATTATTGACTACTTACTCTTGTTAAAACTAAGGTGATCTTCGTCTAGATCCTTTCATTAGCTACCTAGGATTAGATCTTTTTTTTTTTTTGACCCCGGGATTGAAGGAGGAAAGTCTAATATTTATTTATTACATAATATTTTTATCTATTAATTGCGAATTCCAAAAGAGTTACGACTTGTTACTCTCCTAAAGTCCGTCAAATGATCTGTCCTTAGAACAACTGTACGTGTGTCTTGACCGTCACTGGGGAGTTACCTATCGTTGTCGTGAAATTAAAAAAAAAACTTCAAGGGTACAAAAGAGAGGATGTTTTGACACAAAAAGATTTTTGTTATCCTTGTAAATCGGTAGTAGAGATCGTTAGATTAAAAAAACCGTTTGAACTGTTAGTCCTTTTATTTCGGTAACTTCCACTGACGTTTACGAGATGTAAAAGACAAAGGACGTAAGAAGGTTCTTACCTTCTGAAGATAGTTGAGTCCTTACTGTTTTACGAAGTTTCCTTTTCTGTAATGAAAAATTTTCCCTTTCATCTCTGGGTTCTCAAAAGTTGGGTTCTGTGGTGTCAAGTCAAGTCAGCGAGTCAACACAGACTGAGAAACGTTGGGGTACTTAACGTCGTGCAGTCCGGAGGGACAGGTAGTGGTTGAGGGCGTGTTTGAGTGTAGGTAGTTGAGTCACTACGGTAGAGTAGGAGACAGCAGGGGAAGAGGAGGACGGGGGTTAGGGAGAGTCGTAGTCTCAGAAAAGGTTACTCAGTTGAGAAGCGTAGTCCACCGGTTTCATAACCTCAAAGTCGAAATCGTAGTANAGTCCGGAGGGACAGGTAGTGGTTGAGGGCGTGTTTGAGTGTAGGTAGTTGAGTCACTACGGTAGAGTAGGAGACAGCAGGGGAAGAGGAGGACGGGGGTTAGGGAGAGTCGTAGTCTCAGAAAAGGTTACTCAGTTGAGAAGCGTAGTCCACCGGTTTCATAACCTCAAAGTCGAAATCGTAGTAAGGAAGGTTTCTTGTGTGTCCCGACTAGAGGAAATCTTACCTGACCAACCTAGAGGAACGTCAGGTTCCCTGAGAGTTCTCAGAAGAGGTTGTGGTGTCAAGTTTTCGTAGTTAAGAAGTCGCGAGTCGAAAGAAGTGTCAGGTTGAGAGTGTAGGTATGTACTGGTGACCTTTTTGGTGTCTGAACTGATCTACCTGGAAACAACCGTTTCATTATTACAGAGACGAAAACTTATACGATAGATCCAACCAGTATTGAAAAGAAGGTTCCTCGTTCGCAGAAAATTAAAGTACCGACGTCAGTGGTAGACGTCACTAAAACCTCGGGTTTTTATATTTCAGACTGTGACAAAGGTGACAAAGGGGTAGATAAAGGGTACTTCACTACCCTGGCCTACGGTACTAGAAGTAAAAGACTTACAACTCGTAATTTGGTTGAAAAAGTGAGAGGTGAAAGTGAAAGTAGTTCTACGAAAAATCAAGGAGAAGGGAAAGACGGTATTCCCACCACAGTAGACGTATAGACTCCAATAACTATAAAGAGGGTCGTTAGAACTAAGGTGGAACACGAAGAAGGTCGGGTCGCAAAGAGTACTACCTGAGACGTATATTCAATTTATTCGTCCCACTGTTATTTGTCGGAACTGCATGAGGAAAAGGATAAACCTTGGTCAGACAACAAGGTACAGGTCAAGATTAACAACGAAGGACTGGACGTATATTCTCTGGTGTTGATCCGTGTTTATATCGTCTAATAGAGTATCGATCCTTTACCGTTGGATGAGGTCACAAGGACGGACCTTTTAGGGTACTTCTCTCCTCGGACCTCAGTGTTTCGTAACCTGTATTCACTCGTACGTTCGTGTGTAGAGTGTCGATTGTGTAAAGTACTTATACTTATTCAGTATTAACATTGTTTTACCAACCGGAAAAACGAAAACTCAAGTCTGTCTAAGGAAAATTGCTTGGTCTTAGGGGTGGTTTTCACCTCATTCACCCTCAGAATTAATAACCAAATTAAGTTATTTTAACGATCCATAACCGACGAGGGTCATAGATCCATCTACACTAAAATTTTCCCAGTCTTTTATCTAAAAGGGTCTCATTGTAAATAGGGTGACACGAGACGGTGTTACGACTTTCAAGAATCGTAACATCTTGTACCCGTCTCAAAGAATTTGAACTCACTAGTGTTTTCAGTGGACACAACGAATACCTTTTGTGTCTGAGGACCCTGAGTTGGACTAATTCTCCTCTAAGAGTTCCCATCTACACACCTAGTGTATATAGTCTTAGTAGATCTCCTCGTAAACGTTTAATATATGCACACGAATCAGTGAGTCAGCACAGGTTGAGAAACACTGACATACTTGATATCAGACGGTCCGAGGAGACACGTACCCTAAAAAAGTCCAATCTTATGACCTCACCCATAAGTAAAGGAAGAGGTCCCCTAGAAGGGTTGGGTCCCTAGTTTGGGATCAAAGGACATAAAGAACGTAACGTCCTCCTAAGAAATGGGTTGGGAGTATTATGTACCACTATAAGACACTAGAGATCATAATATAATATCCCTTCTTATTTATGTACACACAGTTTTTTTTAAGAATCTACTAAGATTATACGACAGAGACCAGAAGGAGGGACAGGTGTTAGGAGTAAGTGGGAGTAACCTCTTGGTGATCGAGTTTTTTCCTTTAGTAAAATCTCCCTTTATAAAAAATCATCGAAGTAACTCCATAGTAAATGTATGGTATTTTAAGTGAGTGACATTCACAGATATGAAGTTTCTAAAAATCGATTAAATACGACAACACCTTAGTAGTGTTATGTAAAAACCTCATAAGACAGTGGGGGTATTCAAGTGGGTACGGATAGACTTCCGGTCAAGGGTAAGGGTGGGTTCGGGGTCCTTATATGACGAGAGAAGAAATTCTCTACACGTAAAATTTCTTTAAAATCATCCAAAAAAAAAAAAAAAAAACCAGACCGAACAAAGTAAATTGTGTTATAAAAACTCCAAGTAGGTACGACGTAAATATTCATCAAATAAAAAATAACGATTTGTTGTAAAGTAGCATAACTATGCAGTATTAAATTGACAAGTAGTCGACTACCCTGTAAACCTAACAAAGGTCAAAACTCGATAACACTTATTCCGACGACATTCAGAGACGTATGTTCAGGAACACACTTATATACGAAAGTAAAGAGAACTCATCAATAAATCCTCGCCTTAAAGAACCAATATACTTTTCACATAAAAAAAATAAAACTCCTGACGGTTTGACAAAAGGTTCCACTAACATAGTAAAATGTAAAAGTGATCGTTATGTACTTCCAAAAACCGGAGAGGTCTAAGATCGGTTGTGACCCGTGAGAATCAGGAAATCTAATACTGGTAAGTTTACTCGTACGTTATACCATAAATTGACACTAAAACTAACCGTAAAGGGATTATTGACTATTACAGTTTGTAGAAAAGTACTCGAATCATCCTTCAGAACGGAAATAATTTCACAGACGAGTCTAGAAGACGGTTAAAACATTAACCAAAAAGAAGAATAACTAAACATTCCTACACACACACACACACACACACACACGAATCAGCGAGTCAGTACAGACTGAGAATCATTGTAAATAGGGTGACTCGAGACGGTGTTACGACTTTCAAGAATCGTAACATCTTGTACCCGTCTCAAAGAATTTGAACTCACTAGTGTTTTCAGTGGACACAACGAATACCTTTTGTGTCTGAGGACCCTGAGTTGGACTAATTCTCCTCTAAGAGTTCCCATCTACACACCTAGTGTATATAGTCTTAGTAGATCTCCTCGTAAACGTTTAATATATGCACACGAATCAGTGAGTCAGCACAGGTTGAGAAACACTGACATACTTGATATCGGACGGTCCGAGGAGACAGGTACCCCTAAGAGGTCCGTTCTTATGACCTCACCCAACGGTACGGGAGGAGGTCCCGAAGAAGGGCTGGGTCCCTAGCTTGGGTCCAGAAGGTGTAACGTCCGTCTAAAAAATGGTAGACTCGGTGGTCCCTTCTGGTACACATATACATAGCAATATCTATATATCCATGTTCAGAAAATAGTCTATGTACGAAACGTGTATAAAAGAGGAAGAAACACAGACCGGAAAAATAAAAGACTTTCTATAGAAAACTTCTAGTTTTGTTTTTCTATTAATCATTAGAAATCTTTACACTTGAGGTCGTAGTTTAATAAATAGAACTTGATACACTGCACGTACATATTAAATTCAGTTTTTAAGAGTCTTCCTCGTTCGTTTTTATTTCTTACTTTTCGACAGTTTTCATTATTTCCCCTCTTTATATTACCCCAATCTGTATTTCACTTAGTACAAGACCGTTTCTTTGGGTTGAAATTTTCAGGTGTGACCATCTGACTACTTCTATTTCCAGGAGATAAAACTGGATTTTCGTGAAGAGACTGTCTCTATTAATTAACAGATAACCTCTCACTACTTGTGGACCTACGATTTTCTCCACTTTAAAATTCAGTCTTTATAATTTTACGTTTACTTGAGATTCCCGTACAACATGATGTGACTACATCTCTCTTTTACGGTGGTCTTTAGTTATTCTTTACGTTAAAGTATATTCGAAGGACTCAAGTCCCTTCCTGAGGAAGGTGAACGTTTGGAGTCCGTAAATAGGGGTGGAGAGGAAGACGGAAACAACCTCGACTCCGACCGTCACGAGACGTCTCCGTGTCAGTGGTTTGTCCCTTTGAGTCATCCTGCCACTCACTTAGGTTGGCACAAGTCAGCGAGTCAGTACAGGTTGAGAAACGCTGGGGTACCTGACATCGGGTGGTCGAGGAGACAGGTATCCTAAAGGTCCGTTCTTATGACCTTACTCAACGGTAAAGGATGAGGTCCCCTAGAAGGACTGGGTCCCTAGATTGAACACAGAGAGTACAGAGGACGTAACCGTCCGTCCAAGAAATGGTGATCACGTTGGACCCTTTGTCTAGAGTTCAGTTTAGCACTAGGTTAGTACACTTAAACCCGTTTAATGAAGTAGAAAGGTTCGGTGTTAAAAAAAGTATATTCTTTCGAACATCCCACAAAACCTATAAGTGTTACAAGTATAACACACACACACACACAAAATCATTTGTAAACGTACTTCTTTCTTTTGTGGGTATTTTGATCGTATAATACACGTTACATAATCTCTTGTTACCACTCTATTAGTTTAATTTCAATAAAGAAATCTATTTTCGTAATCGGTACATGTTTCTTCTCCTGATTGTTACTGTTTAAAATTTTCCCGTTCTTTGAATTCTTACAGGTAATGAATATTAATTTGGTTATTTCGGATAGAAGATTTATTACCCTGTGGATTATAGGTCTCACTATCAAAAGAAGACGAAACTTGGACTAGAAAAAGATTCTAAACTACCCAATTCCTACTAGTATCAAGGACTATCGTCGGTTAATTATTCTTAATACTCACGGTTGTGGTCGTTACGGAATCCACAGAACCCCTAATAAAAATTCGTCTTATATTTTTTATATACTGAATCGTTGTTTTAACCTGGTGTCCTTATTTAATATATAATCTATGACGTTTTTTTTCTTTTCTTTCTATTCTCTATCTTAACCTTCCCTTTTTAAGTACTTTCTTCGAAATTTCTTTTTTTTGCTTAACCTTACATCCACCGTCCAATCCTTACAAGTGATATTTTAAGAGTTTTGAAAAGGCATACGAATTTTAAAAAGTAACTTTACAACTTTTTATTTTCTTCATATTTAATGTGAATCATTTACAGAGTCCGTTCTCCTTTTATACTAATACTCTCATTTCCGTGTATACCCGGATGACTCTATCACACTTACGACCGGTTTGGTCCTTGTTCTCTATATAATTCTCGTCACTCCCTATTCTGACCTAAATTATGAATAAAAATAAAACAAAACGAAACAAAGAATCGTTATACTTTTAGAAGTAGTGAGGTTATAAAAACCTTTGGTGTATTTTGTTTTAGTGTTGTCAACGGGAGAGATTCTCGACCGAGTCCGGTGGGATTAGGATGCCTAATAGGAATAGGAAATTGAGGTGTATCTGTGGTAAACTGACGTAAATGTTGATTCCGGGTTAGTGTTTAAAGTCAATAATTCTACGGTATTTAAGACGTTTTTTGTCAAATGGTATTTTTAATTGTCCTGTCGTTTATCAAGAAATACCTTACTCTTTTTAGGATAATTCACTATTGGTAATCGTTCCTCTTCGATCCATTCTAAATTTGACATTATTGGTGTTTTGACTTTAAAGTTGTGACGTGAGATATATAAAGAAAGGTTAAATTATCTTTTCGTATTGACGACAGTAATTCTTCTTCGATTTCCGTTACACCTATAATTCCATTGTTACACCGTTGAATTTATATACACATTTACTTTGTCTGGTCCATGAATAGGTGTTGGGTTTGTTTCATTAATCTCCTGAAACCTGATAAAGTGGTATTCGGATAAATAAGGATTTCGTTATTATAAAACTTAATCGATTTCTTGAATAAAGGACGTAGTCTTATGAACGACTTGTCGACGTTTCTTTTATGGCGTAATAAATCGTAAATTCGGCACTCACGTTAACCGAAAATTTTTCAATTCACTCGGACATTTTCCTTTTTCGTACGAAGAGTTTTCGTTTTAGAGTTTTGGGGAGTTTTTAGTTTTGATTCTTTATTTTCACTCTGTTCCCTTTATTCCCTTTTTATTACTGTGACTCTTACATATTCTTCTTCCTGTGTTCTATTTGTTCTTCTTTTAATCTTTCATTCACAGTCCGTTATTATACCCACTACCGCTTTACCGGGGTCTTTATGGTACACTGTATATAAAGGATCTCGTGTCGACAGGATGACAGATGATGATTCAGTATGAGTAAATACGATCAATGAAAAGTGTTATGGAGACAAAAACGGGATAAAAATATACCATGTTCCCAGAGGTCACCCAACCTGTCTTTTCCGTTAAAAAATTTTGTTTATACGATAATCCCAGAGTACTTTTAGGATAGGACTGGGGTAGAGGGGTGGTACGGAGTTTATCCGATGAAAGAAATTTATCTGTGGTTGAGTTTAAGTGTAGTTCTCTATTCTTCGTTTTTCTACCGAAACCCCCTCCCTCCCCCATCCTGTCTAACCCTCTAACCCTAACTGTACATGTGTGAAACAACAACAACAAATCAGCGACAACGCAGGTTGAGAAACGTTGGGGTACCTGACATCGGGTGGTCCGAGGAGACGGGTACCCCAAGAGGTCCGTTCTTATAACCTCTCCCAATGGTAAAGGAAGAGATTATGTGATAGCACACGTTTTATCCATTGATCACCCTTGGACGACATATCACGTCCCTCGAGTCGAACCACGAGATACTACTGGATCTCACCTACCCCCGACCCCCACCCTCCGTCCGGGTTCTCCCTTCCCTATATACATATGTATAACGACTAAGTAAATTAACATGTCGTCTCTGATTGTGTTGTAACTTTTCGTTGATAAGAGGGAAAAAAAATTTACTGAAAAGGAAACTAGTCTTAACCTTTCTCCTACATCCGTTCAAAGAATTCCATCGGTTCGGGTGGTCTGGGGTTTCTCCGTTTCTACCCTTCTCTTTCAGTGTTTTTTTACACTCTGGTCCTTTATGTTTAATTGGTCGTTTGTCGGTCGGTCCCTGAAGAAGATGAGAAGTCTCTTATTCTTTATATTTAATCTTTGTGTCCGAGGGGGTCGTCCCCTTCGTGTAATTCCGAGATAATCAGACAGTTTTTATTTCGGACAGGTTTGATACCAGCGTTAAAAACCTTCCGACGGTGTCGGCCAGGTGTCGTCGACGTACAGGTACCCCTCGATTGTGTCACCGTCACGGTCGAGTCTTGGTCTATTTCTACGTCGGCCTACTCTTCTGAGCACGTTAAATTTACCTCTCGTTGCCATTGGTTCCAGAACTCTCGTTCACCGACACCAGAAAATTTGAAAATTGATACATTCGCGTGGGAGTCCGTGTGTATGAACAACTTTGCCGTTGTTTCCGGTCCGACCGTTGTACCAAAAAAAAACAAAAAACACACACAAAAAAAAAAAAATTTCCGTCGGATCTCCAGTCTCATGTTTCTCCGAGAAGGACATGTCGGACCCCTAACTCCGTCTACCTCGTGTCGTGAGATACCTGAGCTCACAGACGACGAGTCTTTCAGGTCCCTAGCACTGCTCGGGGACCACTTGTAATGTCGTAGACCTCGACTCTACGAATAAATCTAACGAGGGGCGTGTCTTTACGGAAGAAAACTAAGACGAAGGAACGACCATATAATCTTCTAAGACAAAGTCTATAGACACTTTAAAGTAATTGTACGTTACGGGACTTCAATGTTACATAGACGGTTTCATAAATTTTAATGAGTATCTTTATACCTTACCACACCTTTTCTACCAAGTTATTCCATTGGTGCCTAGACGTTACTTGATATTACTCAGGACCCGAAGGGACCACCGAGTCTGCTATTTTCGCAGACGGACGTTACGCCCTCTGGGCCCAAGCTAAGGACCGACCCTTTTTAGGGGACCTCTTCCTTTACCGTTAGGTGAGGTCGTGAGAACGGACCTCTTAGGGTACCTGCCTCTTCGGACTATCCGGGGTCAGATGCCCCAGCGTCTCAGCCTGTGCCGACTCGCCTAGTGATGATGATGAAGATACTGAGGCTGATGTATTAAGGTTTCTTAATAGACTTCGACCTCTTTATCTCGTTAAATTTTTCGGGAGGTAATAATAGTAATAATGAAACACCTAGACAAAAGTTTATGAACTGGTCGTTCTCAACTACCGACAGACAGTTCATGTCGAATCGTCTCATAATACCTTGTAAGGTAGTCAAGTTATATTCTGAGAAATTTACTTGATTACACTATAATCTCTTCACCAGTTTATGTCCTGAAAGGTCCACCGAGTCACCATTTCTTAGCCGGACGGTTTTCCCTCCGTACCCAAACTAGGGACGGGACCTCTTCCTTTACTGTTGGGTGAGGTCATAAAAACGGACCCTTTCGGGTACCAGACTCTTCGGACCACCCGATGTCAGGTGCCCCAGTGTTCTCAGTCTGTGTTGAATCGTTGATTTGCTATTCGGTTTGTGTACTTACCTTTTCAGTTCCCTGGATACCCCCAGATCTATATAAGGACGTTTAAGGAACAGTCCAGAGGGAAGTTTTAATTAATCATTAGGTTAAGGGTGGAAAAATTCCCACCCAACCAGAATCTTTCTCTGAACGAAGATCGTTTCTCTTACACCATCTTGACTACAACACACTGAAGGCTTCGATCAGTTTTTTTTCTATCGAAAGAGAACGGAGAGAGAGGAACTACTGATGGAGATCCGTTCGATCGTGGTCCAGGTCTCCTGTCGCTCTGGATCGTTTTCAAGTTAGTCTCTTGTTGACTCCGGGGGGAGGGACGTTCTCGGTCGTGGGAGACCGGTCTGTACCCTCACTCGGTGGACATTCCGTCTGGGAGGGTGGAGTCAATTCGGGAGTCTACTGTCACCAAGGTCAACTTTAGAATTGGAGTTGGAATTTTCTTTAGTACTCGATCTTAACACTTCGACTCGACGAGGGTGTAAAGAGTGGACACCTTTGAGACTTTCTCTTATTTACAGATTTCGGTGACTCAAACCTCCATTAAATAAAACGTCTTTATTGATTGTATTATCATTTGGGTCTTTATTTTTGTTTCTGTGTTTCTTTAACCCATATACTATTTCTGAAAGTGTGACTACCTCTCCTCGAATTTAATTGTTTACTACAATTTATTAGTCCCAAACCTCCCTCTTTTTTTTTCCATCTATAAGTAAAATGAGTAATATCTTTCTATTTAAGGTCTATTAAGTTTCTAATTTATATTCTTTATTTGTGTTTACGGTATTTTCTTTTATTTACGTCTGTCAGAAAATCCTCACCTTTGTCCGTAAAAACTTGTAAAATGTTTAGGTCCTTTATTTTTTCTAACTACCTAAACTGAAGTATTTTTAGTTTTGTAGAGTATTTATTCTAATATTTTATTAGTAGTACTATAATTTGTAACGTTACATATAATTAGGGTTTCCACATTATAGAGATTTTAGTGTGTTAAGAATGAAAAAATTTTCCATTTACAAGGCTCTCTTTTCACTCATTGTACTTTATGTTCTTTCCGTGAAGTGACTTTCGTTTTATTTTATACCTACAATGTGTCTCCATATTTTTTTACAAGTTAGTGTAATTATTATTTTGGTTATGTTTATTTTTGTTTTATAGCGGAGAAATTGGATAGTCTGACCGTTTCTAAGTCTTTTTTGATTTTGGTAGGACACATCCTTGTATCTTAAAGGGTACGAGAGGACCCTCGTATTTATCCATGTGAGAAAGAACTTTCGTTGTAACGTTATTCCTGGTTTCACAATACGTTTGTGTATGGAGACTAAGTCTCTGTGGTGAAGGACCCATGTTTCTATACTAGATGTTAAAAGTCATGTGGTGAGAAATATTATCACTTTTTGACTTTTGTCGGATTTGTAGGTGTTTTTTTATTTCTTTACTTGAAGCTGTACGTATATCATTTTAGTGAACGTTAGTAGTTTTGCCTGTAACATATCGATATGACAAACTGTGACAGAATTTTCTTTCAACCTTCTGTGATTCATATTGTACTTGAGTAAATACACTTTATAATATATGTGTGTAGTAGTACTTTTCTCCAGTCTACCTCTTGTCATCCGTGTGTCTGTTACTGTCGTCATAAATGACCGTCAGTTGCCTAAAAATGAAAGAAATAAGAAAGGGTATAATAAATTTAAGAGATATTACACATATATAATACAAATATCTGATGTCGTTTAATTGTAATCGGAGAAGACGATGTACTCCATAAAGAAATTACATTTAGTCAAGTGTTCGTCCTTTCAGAGTAAAGGACGGAAGTTCTGAGAGGTGATGTTATTTGATAGGTTCCTTCGACTCTCATCGTCTACTTCTTTACTTTTCATAAAGGGGGACATAAATTTTATTTTGACTATTCAGTTGTGGGACCTGGTCTCAAAATTGAAACTACTTTTACCAAAGACAATTTTCACTCATTGAAATTCCTGGTTTTTGAGTTTCCTCCTTTTAGTCCCACATTCTGGTTCCTGACTACCACTACGACCCATATTTAAGGTCAACTCTAAATTAGTACGACAATAAAAATAACGTTAACAGTAAAGAACCACGGTCAAGACAAATGTTTTAAGGTGACCAAAGTTTGGTAGACAAGGGTTCGGATAAAAGGGATCTTCAAGATAGTGCAAATCGTGTTCTAAAACGTCTTACTTTCTAAAGGGTCCTTACGTTTGTGCCGTCCTTCTCTCTTGACGGAGACGATAAGACTCATTTTGTATCTCTATCTCTTTGTAAGGTATTCATTTTTTCTTTTTACTTTTCTTTGTAATTTGAAATAAAACTAAGGCGTTCTCAAAGATTCTTTTCTATACTTTATGTCCTGTTTTGTTAGAGTTATAAGAACCAAAACTCGTGTGTAAATATATGTATATCGATACGTTCAGTCTCAGATTCGTTTTGTCTATTAATTTGTCCGTAGTTAATGCCACCTACTTCCCCGTAATTAAACTAATTGAAAAAATTCACCGTGTTTACCCTATCAAAAAAAAAAAGGACTATATTTAAAGACCTTCACCCGTCAAATTTGACTGGAATGTAACGGGTGGTACCGTCAAGTAGACAGTAGATAATAATTCAATAGAATAATTCAAATAGAATACTAACTATTTGGTTTTCGATGTGTATAAAGTCAATCAAGTCAAGTCAGCGAGTCAGTACAGGCTGAGAAACGCTGGGGTACTTAGCGTCGTGCGGTCCGGAGGGACAGGTAGTGGTTGAGGGTCTCAAGTGAGTCTGAGTACAGGTGGCTCAGGCACTACGGTAGGTTGGTAGAGTAGGAGTCAGCAGAGGAAGAGGAGGACGGGGGTTGGGGAGGGTCGTAGTCTCAGAAAAGGTTACTCAGTTGAGAAGCGTACTCCACCGGTTTCATGACCTCAAAGTCGAAGTCGTAGTAAGGAAGGTTTGTTTAGGGTTCCAACTAGAGGAAGTCTTACCTGACCAACCTAGAGGAACGTCAGGTTCCCTGAGAGTTCTCAGAAGAGGTTGTGGTGTCAAGTTTTCGTAGTTAAAAAGACACGAGTCGGAAGAAGTGTCAGGTTGAGAGTATAGGTATGTACTGGTGTCCTTTTTGGTATCGGAAATGATCTCCCTGGAATCAGCCGTTTCATTACAGAGACGAAAACTTATATGATAGATCCAACCAGTATTGAAAAGAAGGTTCCTCGTTCGCAGAAAATTAAAGTGTCGACGTCAGTGGTAGACGTCACTAAAACCTCGGGTGTTTTTATTTCAGACTGTGACAAAGGTGACAAAGGGGTAGATAAAGGGTACTTCACCACCCTGGCCTACGGTACTAGAAGTAAAAGACTTACAACTCGAAATTCGGTTGAAAAAGTGAGAGGAGAAAGTGAAAGTAGTGCTCCGAAAAATCGAGGAGAAGTGAAAGACGGGATTCCCACCACAGTAGACGTATACACTCCAATAACTATAAAGAGGTCCGTTAGAACTAAGGTCGAAGACAAAGAAGGTCAGGCCGCAAAGAGTGCTACATGAGACGTATCTTCAATTTATTCGTCCCACTGTTATATGTCGGAACTGCATGAGGAAAAGGATAAACCTTGGTCAGACAACAAGGTACAGGTCAAGATTGACAACAAAGGACTGGACGTATGTCTAAAGAGTTCTCCGTCCAGTCCACCAGACCATAAGGGTAGAGAAAGTCTTAAAAGATGTCAAAGAACACTAGGTGTGTCAGTTTCCGAAACCGTATCAGTTCTTTCGTCTTTATCTACAAAAAGACCTTGAGAGAACGAACTAGGTCGCTTACAACCGTTAAACTAGAGACCAAGGAGACGGAAAAGACTTTGGTCGAACTTGTAGTCCCTCAAGTGTCAAGTGCATAACGACTTCGGACCGAACCTTTAAAACTCGTAATGAAATGATCGTACACTCTACTCACGTTAACACACCATCAAACTCGTAAGAAACCGTAACGGAAAGAAACCCTGACTTTACTTTTGACTGGAAAAGGTCAGGACACCGGTGACGACTCAAAAGGTTTAAACGCCCGTATAACTCACGTCGTGAAAGTGTCGTAGTAGAAAGTCCTAAACTTTATCGAGATGACCTTAAGGTAGTGGAGGTGATCGAAACAAGCATCACTACGAAAGATTCCGGGTGAACTGAAGTG